>OX453285.1:26514501-26629501 GCA_949710005.1 Ricordea florida
CCATTTTCTACCCACCAAATTAATTAACTTTTCTCCAGCTTCAATTGAAGGGAATATAACAGCATTGATAAGGCAACAGATGAGTTTTCCTGGGAGTATCCTGGGAAAGGCCTAAACTGTTACACAAGACAGGGTGGTTGGGTGAAAAAAAAATTCCACCTCTGCCACCGTCACTAGAAATTTAGAGAATTCTGATTCAAAATTCATAATGCAGAACTTACGGTGCTTGTGTCCTTGTTGTGTATTCTTTAAACTCTGTATCGTGAATTGTGAAGAAAGGTCTGTAGTCTGAGCAGTAATGGAGAGGAGAGATCACACTGAAACCAAGAACATTTATTTGGATGGGTAAGAATCATCATCAAATGTCGACAAATCATTATCATCATCATCATCACCACTAAGTACATTGTCAGGGGTTTCAATAGAAGTTGGCAGCCAGCGAATTTTGCCGCCTGCTTCTCAAATCATTGCCGCCTACTTTTTAACATTATTTTTTTTTTCTTATGGCCCCTCAAGTGTTACAGCTGCCTACTTTACTAGGTTCAGCCACCTACTTCAGAACTTATTGAAACCCCTGTATTGTACTTGCATTAGTCACTAAAACTTCTACAGGGAATGGAGGGAGGTCTAAAGGAGAAAACTCTGAAGGATTAAAGAACAAAGATATCTATTTATCTTTCATGAACCACAGACATTCATTTAAAAAAGAACTTCAAGTCTGAGATCTAGAGTAGTGCTAAGTAACCTAAGAGATTTTCTTCCATTTATTTTTTTCACCATATGTGTATACTTGATAAAATTGTAACATTAGCATTGTCACCTTGCAAGAGCTTGCACTGTTTCTGAACAAATTGTAGGTGAAGGCGCCATTACCACAATGGGCTAAAATGGAAAAATATTATATATATAATTAAAGAAGAGCTTAGAGGTATTATTTATCCCTGCACATGATCACATCCAGGTTAATCATTAAACCTTTGTCTCCTCATAAGCAAACACATGAGGATGAGGAAAATTGAGCAATTTATCAATTCAAAAATTTGGGGTTGATATATATAGAACTTTACATTATATTCTCTAAAGTAATTTATAAGGAAGTGTTTGAGACTGAGAAGTCACAATACAGCTGTAGCTACAAACAGGGTTCGTACACTTTTTCAGACCCAAAATTCAAGGACTTTCCAGGACCCTACTTTGAAATTTCAAGGACTTTTTTAGTGAGAATGTACATGTGCAAGAGTAACAAGAGAGCATTGGGAACGAAAACAAGCGTTTTTATGCATTTTGTGAGCATTTCAAGAACATTACACTTTGCTTACCTGAACATTTCTTTTCACTGGCTTTCATTTACTTTAAAACCTGAGCACTGATATGTTTCAATCTTGTTTAATAAAAAATCAAGGACTTTCAAGGACCAAAAATTGATTTCAAGTGCTTTCAAGGCCTTGACATCAGACTTCTGAAATTCAAGGGTTTTCAAGAAGTGTACGAACCCTTGGGAGTAAAACCAACCTCATTTGTAATTGCTAATTCCCATAACAAATGGATATGTGGAAGAACAGTCTGTAAACATCTGAAAAATTGTAAACATAAAATATTAATTTCACACTATATCAGCAAACATCAAGCATTGTAAGTAAATAAAAGCAAATATCTCACCTGAAAATGTCTGGATCCTTGAGAGTGGGAATGACTTTAGGGGATAGCATTTGTGGCTAAACAGAAATAAATGACACTTAATCATAGCAATTCTATGGTTCATTTAATAGGTAAAAGTAAATGGAAGGCAGAGAGGTAGAGTGGTTAGGGTGATGGACTTGAAATCTGGTTGTCCCAGGTTCAACTCCTGTCCTTTGTAACACAGTCATCCTTGACCACACTTGTTAATAGCCAAATGGTCTGCCTCTCATCAGTTGGGGTTCTTACCATATTCAACACTCTAGCAGTGCTAAATGCATTCACGCTTAAATAAAGTGACTAATTTTAAAAGGAAATTCTGCCTTTTCATCTGCAGTGCAAAATAACAGTGAACTGGTAGGAGATCTATTGATAATAAATTTTGAAAGAATGTTGATTTGGAAAACCACTTACTACAATGTGTGCTGGAAGAGGATTGTCAGGCGATGACACTGCTCCTGGTTTATCTCCTCTGGATGGAACACGAACCTGAAAACAGGCAGGCAACATTAACATAATTATGCCCAACCCTTACTTACACTTACTTGACCCATTTACTTCCAAAAAAAACCTGTGTGCAACTTGTCAAACATGTAAAGAGGTGTATGGTACTCACTGAAGGGTAAATATGAATTACCACTAGATCTTAAAAAAATAACCTGTGTGAAACTTGTCAAACATGTAAAGAGGTGTATGGTACTCACTGAAGGGTAAATATGAATTACCACTAGATCTTAAAAAATAGGGAAAGTACTGTTTGCTTTTTCATTCCCTAAAGTAATTAGTATCTGATTTCTTCTGGTATTCTTATTTTCATTTCTCCTAACAATATCACAGAGCAAAGCAGCTTTCAATCAACTAAAAGTGAATTTCTTGCAGGGGTATAGGATTAAGTATTAATATCAATAAAAATTAATACCTATGAATAAATCATTAATAAAAACACTATTAGTGAATTACATTTACCTGCAGTACATTGCCCATTAGGGGCAGCTGTAAGGTATGTCCTCCCTCTGGATACGGCCACTGGTCAATATCATGACAAACTGTAGCAAATAAAACATGTGAAATCAGCATGACCTTTTTACGAAATGGACCACGGTCCAGATTTTTATCCGTGCTATTCACGGCAAATTGAAATTGTTGCGAAAAAAGCAAACAAACAGAAAAAATAAATAAGTTATTTACCGGCCAAGGTCGGTCCGTATGGGAAAAAACTGTGCCCTTGGTCTTGAGTACGGCCCTCGGCCTTCGGTCTTTGGCCTTGGGCCGTACTCAAGACCTCGGGCACAGTTTTTTCCCATACGGACCTCCTGCCCGGTAAATAACATATATATATATGTATCAAGGTACATCAATGTAAGGAAGGACCAGACTGATAACAATGATACCATACCTGCTTCCAAGGAAAGCTCCCCATTTTCAAAGAAGCTTGGTGCTATAAGCTGAACCTAACAAAAAAAGTACTTGGTAAACTACCTTGGACAAAAATAACAGGACATGAAATAAAATAGAACGGCCTGGTAATAAACAGCACGAAATGACATAAAACAATCTGTACACAATGCCAAAAATGAAATGCCAGCAAAAGACAATGATATAGCATAATATAACATAACATACTGAAAAATAACAAAACAAGGTACAAAATTGCTTAAACACTATTTCTCTCAACCCTTTAATTAAGCCCGAAGAGCGATTTACTAGATTGTACTCTGACTAACACCAGATGATTTTAATCTGCACAGGGCGACCCCTTGGGGCTTAAAGGGATAACCTACATTACAATAAAATGAACTGATATAATCACAGGAATTTACTTACCACCTCAGAGAACAAGTTGACATATGGTAACCTTGACAGCAAAACAACTGACTGAAATGTAACAGAAAAGTACAAATAAGAAACTTACAGCCTTCTACTGTCAAATAATATCATTGTTACAGTCACCTGCAATAATGTATATGTTGTAGTTCAATTTTTTCCTTGGTTTAAATTCTATTTTCCTTTGTTTCAAACTCATTATCATACATAACCATACCAGAAAACAAAGGAAAATAAAATTTGAACCAAGGAAAAAATTGAACTACAACATATATCTAGAAATTAATACTATAAGTCTCTATGTAGTGTAACATTAATTCATTAAGCACATTTAATACTTCACCGACAGGTAGAAATAGACATAAATGGTTAGTAACAGTTTTGGCGTTGGCAAAACTCGGCAGGGATCTCTTACCTTTTGGAAGTAGCCTCTTTGGATACTGGGGTCCTTGACTTGGCGGAAATATGCAAAGCCATAAAAATGGGCTGGGTCACTCTGTGAATAAGGGAACTGATGAGTTATTTAATTACCATGAAACCTAATTTGAAGAGATGTGTTTTGAGAGCTCTTTTAAATGAAGCTAAACAAATAAAAAATCTGATGTCCTCTTAAGGTTTGTTGCACAGCAAAAGGGATGCTGATCAAAAGGTTTGAAAAGGACTTTAAAATGACTAAAATCAAACTCATCAATGCTTTTGCATTTTATGTATTTTAATATACAAAACACATAGACAAATAATACCATCAATAGTTCCTACCCTGTAAGCCAAAGGAACTTCATATTCATATCTTCTTACAACCTGAGTCTTATGCCAACTTGATGGACTGCATCTTATTCGAAAGTGGAACTGTGTGTCGCCCATACATCCTGTCAATTGTTGGTTTCAAAAATATGGTTTAAAAGCAGTTGGGGTTGGGTGGTATATGTTGTAGTTCAATTTTATCCTTGGTTCAAATTTTATTTTCCTTTGTTTCAAAATCATTATCATACATTACTATACCAGAAAACAAAGGAAAATAAAATCTGAACCAAGGAAAAAATTGAACTACAACATATATGTTTACTTACTGCTAGAAAGTAACCACAAAATGGGACAAGAAGGGTTTTATAGAAACAACTGTAACAGAAAGCAGGGGGAAACTAAAAAGCAGGTGTGTTGGTTGGATCTGCCATATTTTCAATTTTTATTATTATCAGAATGTACCTGAGTTTGAGTCGGGAAAAGCCAGATAGCATATACTTGTTTTCTGCCATTGAAAAAGAGTGAGTGCTTAGTTAAACATACAGTCAATTGTTATTAAGAAAATATTAGCCAATGATACTTAACAATTAGATCCGTAGCCCTTGAGGTCGAAGGGTCTAATTGTCTCAGTATCACCCAACTAGTTGGACAGAAAAAGCAATAATAAAGTTAGCAAATGCAAGTTGAAGAAAGATTTATTTGGGAATAAAACAAAAGAAAGCACCATGAATTTCGCTACTCAAGGACTATTACTAATAGTCCTCTAGTAGCGTAGCCAATCAGATTGCGGCATTTGCATTAGTCCACTAGTTGGGTGATACTAAGCAATGATATGCATATTACAGTTGTTTAAAGGATAAAAATTCCTGTTTTCTTACAATGTTCCCATGTTTACTAAGGATCTACACTGTAGCAGTGCTCAAAATTAGCAGTTGCCCAGTTGCCCGAGACAACTAAAACTTCGTTCAGGCAACCATTTTATAGGCAAAATAAAGGGCTAGTTGCCTGAGAAGAATTTGTCGGACAACCCAGGAAAAAATTGAAGAACTTACATTACTGTGATGTGCAACAGAATAAAGAACAGAAGCTATAAACTTGAGACACGAAAAAAGCTCTAAATGCGAGGTTTATCTCCTGATACTGATAGATGGATGAGGATCCATGACAATTTGTAAACAAAGGAAATGGAAGGTTGTAACCGTTGATTGAACGCCGTTCGTTCGATTCAATAAGCCACAATAAACTTTTCGTGTTGTCTTCAAACCCAGACCTCCTTGAAATATTTTGGCGCACGCATATTTAGTCTTTTCTGGGGCATTGTGGGATCAGTGCTTACAGATCTTTCAAGCGACGATTTTGAGGTAAAGCACAGGCATACTGATAGGGGTATTATTTCTCTGGTCAAACCCCATAACTAGGCAAAAATCATAGAACATGTCAAGGGCAACAAAGTCCTTATCAGGGCAACCAAAGTCAGGGGCCAGGTTGTCCGGCATTTGCCATAAGGACAACCTGGATTTTAGTCTAATTTCGAGCACTACTGTAGTATTTACCTACCAATTGAGTGTTACCCTGATACCAAATAAACATGTCAGTAACCAGACGTAATTTTATTATTGCAGATCACTAGTATCTAGAATGATGATTTAAATTTATTCTGTACTAAAAATATCATGCTCAAAATTATTATGAATTTTTCTCCCATAAAATCGTGCTGGTAAATACTGCTAAATATTGAGCTCAGTTGGTGCGTTGTTTTATTCTTATTTCAAGCGTCTTAAAGAATATCAATGAGAAACAAAAAAAAAAACAGAAAGGTAGCTTATATGCTTGAATGAATTTTCATCGAAGGCATAAAACAACGAGAAGTCTTTCCTTTGTTATGCAGTGAGAGAAAATGTTCGACGAAAAACAAATCGAGGTTTGATATTACGGCCACGTTTGCAATGTGACTGATAGATTGATAACATGCCTCTTAGGAGACGTTTATTTGAGAAAATAATTTTCATAACAATACAATTTTCATACCACTACATCGCCAATGAATATAGCATTTCTTTTATAATAACTCGAGTTTTCTTTCAAGAAACAAATAGAATACCGTCTGAGAGGGTGGCTTATAGCATGCGATGACCTACGTGGGACCATGAAAATACAATTCATTACACCATAAACTTGACTGCCGCGGAACCAAATTAAGCGAAAACGCGTATAAAATACAAATTTACTCACCTCACGATCTGATAACTCGATGTGTCTAGGATAGATGAGCTGTAAACAAGGAAAATGAAACACTGAGAAATCATAAAGGCAATCGAAAGCAACATCACAACATGAATTGTGCGGTAAGACTTGGCAATGTCGTTTCCCGAATCATCGAAATATTTTACACTCCGGCAAACACAGTACCCACCTCCATCGCTTGGCCAAGCTCTATATCGAAGGTAACAACACAAAAGCATGTCACCCACTTTCTAAAACGGTCCCAAGGTAGTACAGGGACTTCGTTTTCCAGCGAAAACTCATCGCTGACTTCGCCACCCGCCATATTACATTATTTTCACTCCCTGCTAAAAACATCTGTGGCCTGCCAGCGGATGTGTTCCAGAACACAATTGACGTCATTTCCGCTCCCATGCATTGCCTTGTGAGCGAAAGCATTACCACGTGTTGTATGATTACAAACATGGCGTCCCCACTTTCATCAGTCGATGGTCAGAAAAAACACGATTTAAAACATTCTGATGAACTCCTGCACGCTGCTTTTATATCTGGTAAACACTGCCTTCCAATACAAAATCTTTAATACTTGCAGATGCTGGACACAAATAGAGATGCAAGTAGATGTAATTGATATTTTATGTAAACTTAAAGATCTTCGGATATATGAGTTAGTTTACTTAATTTGATTTTTCTATTTTTTCTCTCATTTTGTGTTTGTTATTGAGTTCGTACACGTTTTTGTTTATTATTTTAGAATATGTGATCTGAGATAGCTTCACTTTCCCAGAGTTGATCAGATTCTAAATTCTCATTGTCAGTTTACTTGACTAGGTTTTAATATTGTTTTGATAAGTTGCTAATTGATCATTTTTGTTAGTAGAAAGGTCATCCTACCATTCTTTTTCTGCAGAGAATTCAAGGTTCTTGATAACAAAAGAAAGCAAATGTAATGTAAAGAGTGCACCCCCAGATATATCTAAAATGGAACCATCATCAGGTATGTGAGAAAAATAACTTTAAACCCAACATATATGCACATACATTTTTAAACATGTTCATTGATTAACTCATAAACAGAATGATAAAAACAGGTAGAGAAAAAACTTAATTCACCAACTATGGTATATAGAATGCAGTGCTATATAAAGTATTGGAAGGTAAAGAGTTACCTTCCCATTTTTGAATATGTATTATCCTGAAAAATGTACATTTTATTTACTTATCCTTACAGTTCTAAAAAGAGTAAAAAGTTTCCTGCCAAAAATGAAAGAAGCAGAGAAAATACTGGAAAAAGAAATTCAGTTGGGAAAGCCATCATCACTGGATATTGAAGCTGTGGATGAAACAAGTCCATACATTGAAATGGTAATATAATAATTATTATATAGCACTACTGTTACTTATTTGCTGCAATATATCTGCTTTTATGACATCCATTTTGAAATCACAGGTGATCCTTGCAATTTGATTGGCCCATAGCAGTGTGATTTATTCACAAATTGCACTGTCTTAGGCTCTATTAAATGGCATCTTTTTTTCAGCCAATGAGAATAAACACAAAAATAAAACAACTGATCAAATTTACAATAAAATATTGGCATATGACTAACAAAAATCCTGTATTAGGACTATTAAGTTGTTCAATTTCAAAACTGGATGTAATAAAGCGGTAATTGATTACTCTGTGTTGTGCAATTTTGGTCTGAAATTATACTTATGATTTCAAATTGAACTTGTGCTGCACGCTGCTCATTCTATATTTGAAATTACATGTATGATTTCAGACCAAATTGTACTCCACTCAGTTCAATTACATTCAATTAGATTCTGAGATAAAGCCTGACCTGCTTTATTCTAGCCATTTGTAAACTACAGCATGTGTAGCTTTTTCTTTAGCAGGACTAAAATTGCCGACCAAACATATTATTGAAACTACTTGTTCCTTTAATGCTTTAATGGAAGAAGTATCCGATTCATGATCAACATTAAAGATAGGTACCTATATCAAAGTTTTCACACAACAATCTTGTTAAGTTGTATTTTTAACATAAAAGTTTTTTCACAAGAATTTTCAATACTATTATCATAATATGTTGCTTAAGTTAATTAATTAAGTTAATTAAGATTCTATAAATAAAACAGTATGTATGGATGGAGAAAGTTATAAAGTTAGGCAAGTCATTTTATAGCCCTCCAGTATATGATATGGGGTTTCTTACATACACTGTCATTTGGAGAGATGTGGTAAAATAACATTTTATTATCTATTTTATTTATCAAAGAATTTAGCTTTGGTAGAAACACAGACAAGTGACAATGATGATGATGATGATGATATTGATTATTCCTGCAAGGAAAGGAATAACTGCCAAGAGACTGATTTGAATTATAATTGTCAAATTGGAACTTACGAAATCAGTTGTGGACCTGTTACTGAAGAAAATTTTGTGATCTCGAGGACAAGAGATCATGCAAAACCCATGATTGAAGTAGTGGCTCCAAACAACAGTGAATCAGTAAAGAAAATCAAGAAAAGGAAAAAGTCAGGAAATAAAAGGAGAACAAAGAGATAGGAATTAGAAGATTATTATACTCATATATGTAGATGTAAATGTGCTCAATTTCCACAGTGGTCCTCTCAAATTTAGCCCAGCATTCTTATAAGTGTGGGCTCATTTTCCCCAATACTAGTTTTCTATTGAGGCTAGTAGTTATTTTAACACTAGGAAAGGCCATAATGTATCTTCTAAATGGTATATTTGGAAATCCAAAGGGGGGAATCATAAGATTAAAGGAAAGTTTGGAGGCAAATTTAAATACCTAGAAAATGTGGGTACTAGAAGTTAAAAGAAATAAAACCATCCATGACAGAAGTGAGGAAAATTTTTTGTAACAATTTTTTGCCTGTAAGAACCTAGCAAGGTCAGCCTCTGTATATTGGGTATCTGGTCATTTAGCCCCCAAGTCGATTAGCCCCCAGTCGATTAGCCCCCAAGTAAAACTCGACCAGCCCCAAACGAAAGTCTGTTTTCAACTTACTAGATTACTTTTCTTCGGGTTTCTCGTTGTTTTACTAATGTTTGGAATTGATGTCAATAACTTATAGATTGTTTAGAACCGAAGAAGAGTAATCTAGAAGACTTGAAAACAGATTTTCGTTTGGGGCTGGTCGACTTTTATATGGGGGCTAATCGACTTAGTGGGGGCTAATTGACTGGGGGCTAATTGACCTACAACTGTATATTGAGCTCAGGATGCCTGTACCATGTTAAGGTAGATAGAATCATGTTTTGGAATTTCTCAGTAATACTATATACTTATATACTAAGCCTGGGTTACCTGCACTGAAGAGATAACTCATTTGCAATAAAGTTATATTACTTTTTGGCATGACTGTTGGTTTGTTTGCTTGAATGCATGTTATGAAAGACTTTGAATCATGCTAATTCACTGAGTACTGCAGTTGTATCATCTGCTTATAAAGCCACATTCAGGCAAAGAGGGCAGTAACTGCTGTAAGCCAATAAGTCCAAAGCTGTGACCAAGTCTGTTATAACAATGAAGGAAGAATCAAGAGCAAGCTCTTAAAGATAATTTCTGTCTTACATTGCTACAAAAAGATGTGAAAGTCAAAGGAGTTAAACTGAAAAGTAGAGAAAAGTGATTGTAACATCCTACAGAAGTTTAACATAAATAGGTCAAAGTTTACTTAAGGTTGTTGTATAAACTACTGGCAATTAAGTCTCCGCAGGTCCCAGAGCTAGTAAAGTTACTCAACTTCATTCCAGGACTTGAGTTGTTATGGCAACATGATAGTCAGGTTGAAGACCCATTGTCCTTGAAGCCGACGGCAGAGCGTGTACACGAGTCATGTAAGAAACTTTCCCCCAGTTTCACCGTCACATATTACCCTAGAAATACAATATGGTAAGTAAACACGCTTTGTAAGAATTGCGTGCGAATTTCAACTCATGCGACTTACATTTGATTGGGTTCTCATTCGTGCTTCTAATTGAGAATTCGGCTGGCTTACCCCGCTGTTTGTTTACTCTCTGTTTAACTTGGAACAATGTGCAATTCTATAGCCTGCAGGCCACAAGTCAGGAAAAGTAAAGAAATCTGGAAAGAGTAGAAGCAGAAGCAGGGGAAGCAGCCGAAGCCCATCAAGAAAAGGAGGAAAAAAGAGTGGGAAAAAATCTCGTTCACCGTCACCGGCCAAGGTAAAGCGAGAGATAGATTTGTTAAGCCCAGACGCCATGGTAAATGGTTATTACATCTCTCACAATGCACCGCAATTCCTTGAATTCAGAGGCTTTGGATACGATTCAGGGACGAAAGGAAAAAAGAAGAAAAAGGGCAAGGGAAAGAAAAAGAAATGAAGCAGTTTGATTGGCAAAGAAAAGAGTGTGTTACATTCGAACAGCGCGGCCTGTTGCCTGCATATTACACATGTATGTCGACATCAAGCAAAATGAAACGTGACTGATTACAACATTAAGTGCAATTCATCCCCTTAGCGGGGTGTTAGATACTATCAAACTTCTGGTTCACACCCAGTGTACGAAAGGAAAGCACCTTTCACGGAAAAACTAAGAGAAACGTATCTCGGAATTGGGAACATTATGGCGTGGCCTTGATCGCCTCCAACCACAGCTGATCAGTACAGAACTATATAAGTACAGTTCCTTATATTTCAAGCTCCTGGTGGATTTCTGGTGAATAAACGTTGAGGCATTACGCATTCTAAGATCAAGTGGTTACGTTAAGTGTGAAAGCGAACTATTTCTCAATTTAAATTGTGCAGCCTTAGCCTGATAACTGATTTGGGAATGATTTCCGCACAGGTCCCTACTCATTATGCATACTTTAGTTGAATTGTCTTGGGAAGTGCGCGTGCAAATATTTCTTGTACGGCTACAGCATGCATAGTGAAGTAGGGACCTGTGCGGAAATCATTCCCAGATTTGTAGTGATTTAATAATTGCTGCAGTCAGTCCAGTGACCACGAGAAACTGAAAATCTAAGCTTTATAAACCTATAGGGATAAATGAGTGAAGACCCGTTATATTTTTAATTGCTGTTAATCATTTTTGGCAAAATCAGGAAGTGTATTAGAAGTAAAGGCAATTAGTGTGAATTAAAATATTAAAGAGAAGACAGCTACATACTCTGTGAACAGTTTTTACAGTAATTCAGAAATAGCCTAACTAGTCCTTTTGTACGATTTGCTGGAACATTGTGAAATGGCAAGAGCATATCTATAATAATGATGACAGTAATGACTTTTATTTGAGTGTTAACTGCATTTAGCACCGTCGCACTAATTGGGACACTGTAAAGCACAAATGAAATCAAATCATTTTAAATTAAATTAAACAAATCAAATAAAATGTTGGTTTTTGAGGAGAGGGGAAAACTGGAGTAACTGGAGAAAAACCTCTGGAGCAGAGTAGAGAACCAATAAACTCAGCCCACATATGACAATGCAGCCAGGAATTAAACCCTGGCCACATTGGTAGAAGGCAAATGCTCTTACCATTATGCCAACCCCGCTCCCCCATTCAGGTTTATATCCACTACAAGACGTTCCCTCTCCTGCTCCTCATACACTTCTTCTACTCTGTACCATTTTTCTTTGTCTCTCCTTTTCCCCTTTGCAAATTTCCCTCATTTTTGGAATTCCTGGAAATCCACAACAAAACTGAAACACATGGAAGGGTATTGAAGGCGATTTTATTTATTCCTCTTGGATATGAAGAGCAACCTATTTACAACCTATGTGGACTGCTAAAATGTAGCAATCCTTGTTTTGAAATGTTTGGAAGTCATTCAAAAATTCTCAGCAACCATCTCCCCTCCCCCACCCCCCCATCACAATACAAAATATGAGCATAATAATTATGTCATCTTAGCATCACTGGAAAATATACCAGATTTGCATTATGGGATTATTTAAGGTATTTAAGAATACCCACAAAAATCTTTCATTTGGATGAGTGAGAGTAGTCCCAACCAGGAAACTTTGCCAAATCAGTGAATTTTGTGGGCGGGTTAATAAATATCCTAAGAAATCCCACAATAGGTATCTGGTATTTTTTCCTGATTTACTGCATTCATCTTGTACTTCAAGCCCAGTGTCAATGTCAAAAGATAAAAGATGAGGGAATGTAACCCATTTAAAACAAAGCCAGAGGAAGGGCATAGTAGCACAAAGAAAAAAAAACATGCAAATTTTAGCCTGGGTCCCAGAGTTAACTTAAGCTGCAGAATTCTTTGTTAAGGTATCAAGTGGTGATCAACAGTGCTTAAGACAAACTGAAAATTAATAAAAATTTCATCAAAACATGAAAACTCAGCTTATCACCTTCCCAACTGCAGCCTTACAGTTGTACGTTATTACCTAATCCTCTTGAAGGTCATACAGTACTTCTCTTTCACTGCATTGTTCCTAGAAACCCATTGATCTTAGTCATCTCTGATGAAATATTCCAGAACAGATAACAGGCTTTTGTCAATAACTATTTTCAAAATTGCCCCCCCCCCCAAAAAAAAAAAAAAAAATGAAAATATATTTTTTTCATTTGTCTCATTTATATTGTAGTATACCACTTTCCCATAACATGATGCACTAATGTAATAATAGTTGTGGAGTCAAAAGGCAGTAAGTTATTTGAGTTCAATTATTACCTAAATACCAGCTGCTCCCTTGACACTGCCTTTAAACTTATTTAGGTAAGAGAGTGTTATCTTTGTTTCACAGATGCAATGCAAATTATTATAAAAAAGGCTTGTTAAAAAATTAGATTGGATTATTGGATATAGGGAAATATTCACTGGGTGTTATAAAGATGAAACAAGTTAAGGTTCACTTTGAATTATTGACTTGACATTAGCATTAACAATACAGGTGGGGCAGACAGGTGCTTTGGCAATTGCAATCAAAATTAGAGCCAATAAAACCTTTCCTTTTATATGTAAATACGGAATTAACCAGTCATAGCGCTCGTAAAAACAGTTTCAACCCTGCCACAATTAATTATTCGGGGGCGCCCCGTTCTTTGTTGGCACATGCGTGGCAGCGCCACGCCAGTTTGTTCTATTGAGCAGCCGCCATCGCGTTCTCTTTTCCGCGCAAGTCGAAGAAGCAGCGTTTTTGCGCAGATTCAGAATCTTTGCCGAGTTATTTTGATCCAGCAGTCAAACCAGGTATCTTTGCTGTGTTTTAAGTAAGAATTTGGTCTTGTTACAGTGGTTATGGAGCATGATAAGCTGTTTAAGAGTGTAAGTATAAAACCCACGCTAATCTAACGTTTGATGAAGTTAAGTTCGCGAAGAAGTCCGAATTTTGGAAGGAAAATCGCTCTCATTTCGTCCTGGTTGAGTGACGGCGTCATATTCGATCGGAAAACATACCAGAGAATTACGAAATTGTTTTTTTCGTTGCTAAAATAATAGTTTTGTACTTAATTAACGCGTTCAGGTGAATGTTTTGACATTTATTTCGTATTCATACGTAGCTCGAGAATTGAATGATTGAACAAGAACTGGTAAAATCGTGTTTTGGTCTCGCGCGTTGATTGTTTTATATATGTATTTTTTTTAACAGCAAACTGGCTCAAGTAGGTCTCCATCAGGTGGGGCTGTCTCAAGCCTTATCCCAAAGCATGTCACAGACAATACAAATGTCCCATTCCATGTCTCAGTCCATGAGTCAAATGTCGGACGATGAGCCTTCTTCGCCGGAATCAACAACCTTCGACGGATCGGACCTTTTGAGTTCGACAGTCAGTGATGAAGTAACTGCCCAGCTGGCTGCAGCAGGTCCCGTGGGAGTCGCAGCGGCGGCGGCCATTGCCACTGGAAAGAAGAGAAAACGTCCACATTCATTTGAAACGAATCCTTCCATTCGTAAACGCCAACAAACCCGCCTTCTCCGTAAACTAAGAGCAACCATCGATGAATATACAACGCGCGTCGGACAGCAAGCTGTTGTGCTCTGTGTCTGTCCTGGAAAACCAAATCCGCTGTTCAAAGTTTTCGGGGCGGTTCCTTTGGAAAATGTGGTCAGAAATCTTAAACAACTTGTACTTCAGGATTTAGAGCATGCTTTAGCCGAACATGCCCCACCACCACCCCCAGAGAACCCAGATATCTATACCTTACCACCCCTAGTCATTGACGGCATACCCACCCCAGTGGATAAAATGACCCAGGCACAGCTGCGAGCCTTCATTCCCATGATGCTGCGATACTCTACTGGTCGGGGAAAGCCAGGTTGGGGTAAAGACTCAACACGTCCTGCATGGTGGCCTGCAGATTTGCCATGGCAAAATGTGCGTAGTGATTGCCGCAGTGAGGAAGAGAAGGCCAGGATATCATGGACAAATGCGCTGCGACAGATCGTAAAGAACTGCTACAAGTACCATGGACGGGAAGATCTGTTACCAGCATTTACTGAGGATTCGCCACAATCCCAGTATGTACAACAGCAACATCCTGTGGTGCATACCATTTCAAATGCAGATGGGACCGTGTCGCTTATCCAGGTGGATGCTTCAGGTGCTGTAAGTACCATCGCTGATGCTAGTACCTCACAAACTGAGGCAACACAAGCTGTGGCAACATTAGCAGAAGTGGCAGCAGCAACTCAAGTGGAAGTTTCCCTTCCTCATCCTGGACAAACCGATACTGTAACTATTGATCAGAGTGAGCTGTCACACACTGAAGCCATTGCTCAGGCAGCAGTAGCTACGCTTGCGGAAGCCACACTAGCAGATGGAGGGCAACTTGTTCTACCAGAACATGCTGCAGCTGCTGCAGCAGCACTAGCCAATGTACAAGATAATATGAACACTTCTAACATGGTGACCATTCCTGTCCAGGCAGCGGCATCTCTTATGCAGATCCAAACTCATCATATGCCTGTCAGCACTCACTCTCAGTACATCTCTGCTTCTGTACCACAAGTCGCAATGGCACCACACTCAATAATTCAGACAGTGACAACTTCTGCTATGGACCACGATGTGCCCACACACATAGTAGACACCTGTGATGGTGTTCCAGTTGCTACTCAAGCAGTAGAAGTCGTTACTCTTGAAAATGCATAGGGTTTTAGCAACATGTATGTAACTGTCATGTCTGTATAGAAGATAATGGAGGATATTTACATTTAATTCTGAAACAAGGATTGATTCCTGACACCTGTGCTTAGGACCTTGAGCTGTACTTTATAATCTAGAAAGTTTCTTTTACATATTTTAGAAAGTTTCACTTCTCTTTAAAAATGTTAGTTTGGTAGTGTTATTTGTTTGTAAGGACTGGTAGAGGAAAGAACTCAGTGTAACAATGTTTTGAGGACAGAGCATGGCTCTGTATTTGCATACATGGATAGTTTAGCAAAATATTTATGGTCTTGGAAGTCAAGAATAATCTCCTAGTTGTATGACATTACTTATGTGAACAGATTGATACTATTAGCAATAAGATAATGGAAAAGGAGATGTTGAACACTCGGGCCCCATCCACAGGTATCCAGATACATTTTAATCTGCAAACTTTTCTATGCGGATTCAAAAGTTTCTGCGTCCACACCTAGCGTTTTCGAATCCAATATGCCCGTCCACACATATCGGAATGAATCCAGATTTGCTCTACTGGTGCTCGCATAATTGTTGTCTTGCCTTTGATGTACAGTACGAGTTGGTCAGCCAGTGTAAAATCCTTTCTCCATTCTTCCTCCTGGCAGGACCCAGAATCGTTGAGGAAGTCACCAGTTTGTGTCAGTTGTTTGTTCGACAGTCACACATCAAAAGGAGCTTGGACTTGTATCATATTCAAAAGTTTCCACTTTGGAGAGCGGATTCAAATCTTTGCAGATTTGGTTGCCAGATTCACCGGATATGTGTGGACCAAAGGCGCATCCGCAAAGAAAAGTTTGCAGATTCAAATGTATCTGGATACGTGCGGACGGGGCCCTCAGGGTCAGGTATTTAAACAAGGTTTAGATCATGTTTGATAACTGTTGTCTAAATTGGATTTGAGCTGCTCCAACTTAACTTTACAATCTTTTTTTATGACACACAATAAGTAGTAAGTACCTGCTCAGTGAAAATGAATTAGTTTGGTGAAATCAATTGCTAATTTGTCAGTTATGAACCTTTTAAATTTTATTTAACCCTTTCACTGCCAAGATTAAGTATAAATTCTCAGTCTAAAAAGTTCCTTATGTTCAAGTTAGAATTTGGCAGTTGATCGATTTAACATGCTTGATTTGATCATGTTCTCAATTCTTATAATCTGTTTGTGCAGTAGTGTATGGAATCCCCCACCAGGCATCTTGTAGGGAGAATTTATACACAAGTCATCTGTGGCATGAAAGGGTTGAACCATGGCTGTAGTTGGAGTAAAATTAAACAACTGGCCCTCATTGGTCACATGAAATGCAAGTCATTTTACTTGCAGCAGTAATTGGATACGTGCAATATCCTGATAAACAAAACTAAACAAACTTGGTCTGATATTTTGCGTTATCACCCTATTCTCTGCAGTTTACATTGGCATTTCAAACGGATTGTGCTCTTTGAGACCTTAATTAGTCAGTGTGAGAGATCAGGATTTTGAGCAAAGAGAGCTCTTCCAGAAATAGATAGGTTAATCTGCAAACATAGTACAAGGTGGCAGTGTTGCACAATTTCCTTGTAAATACTGGCCACAGCTCTGGTCAATTACCCCTCTACTTATGATTGCCACTTGCAGCTGGAATCTAAGGCTGCGTTCCAGATTTGGATTTGTGATCCAAGATCACGTGGATCATGGCACATCAAAGGAACCAATGAAACCACTCGAAGGATTCATCGGTCCCTTTGATGCGCTATGATCTGTGTGATCTCGGATCACAAATCCAAATCAATTACGCCTGGTCAATTACGCCTTCACTTATGATTGCCACTTGCAGCTGGAATCTAAGGGTGCGTTCCAGATTTGGATTTGTGATCCAAGATCACGTGGGTCATGGCACATCAAAGGAACCAATGAAACCACTCGAAGGATTCATCGGTCCCTTTGATGCGCTATGATCTGTGTGATCTCGGATCACAAATTCAAATCAATTACGCCTTCACTTATGATTGCCACTTGCAGCTGGAATCTAAGGGTGCGTTCCAGATTTGGATTTGTGATCCAAGATCATGTGGATCATGGCACATCAAAGGAACCAATGAAACCACTCGAAGGATTAATCGGTCCCTTTGATGCGCTATGCTCTGTGTGATCTCGGATCACAAATCCAAATCTGGATCATACCAGTGGAACACACCCTAACAGAGGAAATGTTGTCTCTAATAAGCCACCACACACTCAACAAAGGTCCCAACTGTATTGACAAAATAATGATCTACACATATTGGTAGGTACGTGGTGTAAGCATCATATAGTGGTTCCCCGTTAGTGAATATATGGCATACATTGCTCTCCATAGCCATACACGATGCTTACACCACGTACCTACCCACATATTCTCTGCTGCCTACTTTCCCTGGAAAAGCATTTTGAGTTGCTACAGTCATAACCCAAATTCAAGCTGCACCCATGACTTCAACGACTGTTTTTGGTATTGATTCTGCAAGACTGACAAAACAATGTCGACAGGAATTTCACATATTCAAGATGAAACAACTTTCGTGTTTTCTAACATTGTACAGGGAAAAATCGAAACATTAAATGTTCAGATTTTGTTTTGACTCACATGGTTCTTCAAAGCTAACCCACTTATCAGGCCCAAAAAACAAAAATAGACATTACGAGACTTAAGCATGTTTATTGTACTACA
The DNA here is from genome assembly GCA_949710005.1 of Ricordea florida. Lineage (NCBI taxonomy): Eukaryota > Metazoa > Cnidaria > Anthozoa > Corallimorpharia > Ricordeidae > Ricordea > Ricordea florida. Next base: position 26,532,800 of record OX453285.1, read on the forward strand.
ATAATTTTATCACAAGTTGATTTGTAAGAACAATATACAAGACAACTGAAGGGTTTCCTGCAAAAGAGGCATATTAATTTGCTTTTGGGGTTAATTCTCTTTTCTTTTTCTGGAAGACTCAAAGTCAGGCATTTACAAAGTCACACCAAATATTGCCTGACACTTAGGTGATAGCAAGTGTCCCCCCCTCCCCCACAAAAAAAGGAAAACAAAAAACACTGAGGACCAACCCCGCCAAACAAAATACCAGCCCATTGAGCAACATTCGCCTCTTTTGTAGGTAACATTTTAATTTGCAAAGGGCACTAAAAATGACATGTTTTGAGCGACAACAGTAGAAATTAATAGTGAACCATTGGGTTACAAAATGGCCAAGTTTTCAAGAGCAGACTACCTTGACAAAAACGTAAAGATAATTTACAGAATAAAATGTGTACACCACTATGTGTTTAGAATTCTGCTAATAATTCTAACTTAAATGTCACCTTTGTTTTATATTTCAGTCAGTGCATATTTGCTGACAATTTCCAACAATTTTTTATAAGTGTCAATCAGAATCAAAACAAATAAATATGACTCGTGCAGTTTAAAAACTCTTCTTAGCAGCAAAAATACTCATTCATTCACACAGGTACTAAGATTGGCAAGTCGCCAACATGTATTGACAGCCACAAAACCCTTTTCAACACCTCTTAAATTGTTGTCTGTAGAGCTTAAATCAGCATAAGACATATTTTTATGCAAAACTAAAACAATTACTTGTCTAATGTAACTAGAGCATGTACACTTCAGATGTTTGCTTTATGTAAATTCTAAATAGTTCCTTCATGTTGTTCCTACTAAGCAGCAACTAAAAGGCCTTCGAAACAGTAGAAGCTATATTGCAAATTATGGCCCACAATCTATTATTCAACGACAATACTACACGTATTATCGTTACTAGTGAACTTTTTTTCCAAGGTAATGGTAATCTGGACTTTAACCATGTTAATCCAGATCACAAGGCACACAAACCACAACAAACCCCACAAAGGAAAACATACCACACACAGAGAAATAAAACTTAACACCAGAGAAAACTCAGTCTCCTACAAATATACAGTAAGGTAACAAAAAGAATTCACCACTGAAAGAAAATTGATTGATCACACAGAATAGCTCACGCAACTTAGAACCTACTCAAAATAATTATGCAAAAAATATAGTCAAACTTCTTAATCCCAGACTTTTATGGAAACAAAAAAATAGAAATTGAGATACAGGGCAGTTTGAGAAAGCCAATTGAAAAGCAATTGTAAGCAAAAAGACTTTGCATTGCAGGAAGACAAAAGTTCGTAATTATATAACCAAATTTAAAAGTTTTGGCTAAAGGACAAAATATGCTTGTCTTCTAACACAACCACTTGACTGAAAACCATTTGACTGAAAACCATTTGACTGAAAACCACTTGACAACCACTTGACTCACACTGGTAGCTAAATAACCTTTGAATCTCAATAAAATAATTCAGACACATCCATTACAAAAAAACATAAAACAAATAAACTGTACACACCTCGCATTACACATTAGAGTGCAAGAATGTCAAACTAATAAAAGGAGTAACAAATAGACAATTTGCAGCGAGCTGTGTATTGAAAAGATAAAGTGGACAAGTTCTAACTGGAAAAAGACAATAATTTCAAGCAAGAAAGTAGGTAACAGTACCAAGAACAGTATAATAGATTGTGGGTGGGCCAAACACTTGGCACAATACATGTACATTGCATTATTCATAAATAGCCATTTTAAAAAATGTTCACAGAATTTACAGTCAATTAGTTGGCGGCTCTTGTGGATTCCAGTCCATAGCCATTTAGTATCTAAAACAGGAAAGGAAAAAAGGTGAGGCCTGCATCCTTGACGTGGTCCATAAACTGGTCAACTGTCTTCACAATGTAAAATACATTTTAGTGACAGAGACAAGTGTAAGATCCTCAATGCACATTTTGGTATTTAGCTACATCCACTCCTTCATTTAGTTTCATCACTCACTCAATAAGCCCTATTATTAAAGGTTTTTATGCTAATATTTTTTTCCACTAACCCAACATTTTTCCATAAAGCTATATGCGCATATCTCAGGTCCATATGCATTGAAGGGTAGTTTTTCCACAAGTAATTGCTGCAGTTAATTACAAGACAACTAGGAGATTAAAAAAAGCAAGTTGCTTACATTTTCTGGCCTTTATTTTCAGTTTGTTCTATTTCTAACATTTAATTTATTTTTCTTCTAGTTTAAACAAGTTTAGTAGTGTGTTAATAAAGTTTCCCCGAAGTTTCACTTTCACAATTTTGTGCCCTTGTGACATCAAGTACATATCACTTGAGCATATTATTAACTTAAAGATATTGAATTGATCCAACACAAATTCATTACTACAACAACTCAACAAGCATAACATCAACTGCTGTTATTTTTATAATGGTATGACTTAATTCATTAATATTTATTTCCCTATTTTGGTGGTCTAATTTCCAATCATGGCACCACCAATTTCTGTAGGCTCCTTTCCACTTACCACACATTAATTTTAACAAAACTAACCTGTAATAATTGGGTTTGAATGGGCCATTCTTGTTAACTCCCAGATACTTAGCCTGCTCATCTGTGAGTTCTGTCAGATGACCATCAAATGTTGGCAAGTGTAACATTGCTACGTATTCATCTGAAAAACAAGAACATTTTTGTCCATCAATCACATTGAAGATTGTCCTATCAATCAATCTAATCCAAGTATTTACTTATTACCTATAAAAGAATGCAATCCAATTCAAACAAGAATGCAATTTATGCATGCACCCCCCCCCCCCTTCCCTTGTATTGGGAACAATGCTCCTATGCGCATGTGCTTCATTCAAAAGAAACCAATATAGGATTTGAGATTTAAATTAACAAATTACTAGACTTCTTACCCATTTTCTTTGGAAGAAGGTACACATCATGTTTGTATCGGCCAGGTGGAGCCTTATAAAGTTCAATTAAAGCTATGGCCTGTAAAGATATGAACCAAGAAAGACAGTATCAGTATTATTATACCATCTCAGCAACCTTGGCATTTTGAGTGATATGATTGGCTCACCATCTAGGGATATTGGAAGTTATTCACCTCCTACACGTATGACATGAATAGCGAAGGGGATTCTGGTAAACCCTTGAGTAAGTGAGTCTTGATCAAAGAGAAAAAAACATTGCTGGCATCAATTCTTGCTTTGTCAGTGTTTCCTAGAGATGTGACTAAGCTTGCTTCATTTGCATTTACTGAAATAATTATTCTCCTCAATCATGGTGAATGGTGCCTTTAGAAATAATCTGACTATCTATCTTGGTTTCAGAGAATAAATGTTAATTAACCATGGCCATAGTGAATGGCACTGGAAAGTAATAATAAATGGAGATCAATAAGGAGAAGTGATTTCAGGCTGCAAAGGATAAAAATATTAGCACTTTACCTGTGTAGTTGATGTTATGGAAACTACAAAAGATGGAACACTAGAGCAGCTAAGGTTGACAAGGCGACCCTGTACGAAAACAGAGACCGATATTCCATTACATGTCTCCACAAGGTGGTAAGACAAACAAGTAAATCGTTGAACAGTGACTGGCTACATGTGTAGGCAAAATGGAAGGCATTTGCTTCTACAGGATTTCAGATACATTTTCACAAGAAAAGTGTGAAATACTCCCAACCAGTTAGCTCAGTTGGTTGAGCACTGGACTGTTGTGCAGGAGGTCATGGGTTCCTACCTTGGCAAGGCCATCACTCGCGGTTTTTAAATTAATGGGGAAAAAGTGCTGCCTTTGCAATTACATCTGTTAATGGTTACACTTTCTACAGTAGTCTTCTTGGATAAGGACGATTAACTGTAGGTCCTGTCTCACAATTGTGTGGGACGTTAAATAACATACCAACAATGTTCACATAGAGTAGGAGACATAGATCACGGTGCAGTGGTATTGCCTTTGTGAATGTAATTTCTCACGTATGTATTATGAATGAGCTCGTATAGCTCCTAGGCATTACGTGTATAAATAAAGTACTGATTGATTGATTGTGTTGTTGATGCCCACTTAAGGTATTGATTTATAATGAAGTGGTGTTACAATGTTTGTGCTGTATCATGTCATTTAGTAGAATACACTGTGCTTCCAGAGACAGGTTTATACTCTCTAGTCAAAGCAGACAAAAGTTTGAGCATTTCAAGAAACTGTATAAACAGTGCAATAAAAATAACAGTTCACTTTACTTCTGCCAGTAGCACAATTCTCTTGCCATCAGGCCAGATTATGTGATCTACTTGTGTTCTGACCTTCTCCCATGTGAGATCAGAAGTTCTTAGACTAGCCTGAAAAAAAGCATAGCATGATGAATGGTTTGCAGAAAGGCTTGTTGGCAAAGCCGGCATTACAATAACAATAATAAATCGGTTTTGAAGTGTAAAAATTGTAAAGAAAAGCACGGCCTTACCACATCAATTTCTGTATTGGAATGCCCCATATTGCACACAATACAACCATTCTTCATTCTGTCCAAATGATCTCTAACAACAACATGCTTGTTTCCTGTCAAAAAGTACCAAGGCAAGAACACTCGGACACAGGCAATAAATAATAATTATCACTCTAGCAACTTTCAGCTACTATTTGCTTAAATGTCAAGTTTCCTGAACAGAACGTCCAACGTTAATAGTTCCAAGTGTTTTACTGGCAAAAGAGAAAAATTGCATTGCCTTTAGTGCAAGTGCAATTTGTTATCTTTGAAAAATTCATGAGTGATGATTTGTACAAAACTGCACTCAAAATAATATGCATGCAAAAATTTAATTTCAAATTTCTGCACTCAATTTCATCGTTCTGCACTGTTTGGGATTAATTGACATGCTCTCAGCCAATCAGTGCATTGAAATTCATTAGACAGTAAACTTTACTACAAAGAGCCAAGTGAATGAACAGGTTCTCACAATATGATACACGGGGCAACCCTGCAATATACAACTATTCCCAGGCTTCGAAATTAACTTTTTTAGTTGGGCGCCAGCAGGCAACTAATCAAAAAATTTTGGTCACCAGACCTTAACTTTTAGTCGCCAATTTTTTCCAGATGTTTTTACTAGTGCGCCCACGCAACTTTTATTATAGCAGCTGCTGAATCAAACATGGCGCTTGATTACGAAACATGGCGATCGAAGAGTCATGGGTTTGTTTTGTTATGTCTGTTCGCATAAATCATGCATTTTATCCAAAGGGACAATTAATTTACCTTTAACATTGAAAGGTTGGAGAAAAAAAGGTGAAGGTGAGTCACCCACTGGCAACTAGCTCTACAAATCTAGTGGCCAACACGCAATTTCTGGTCGCATAGGCGACCAGTGAGTCGCAATTTCAAGCCCTGACTCCAGGCAAGGCAGGCAGGGTTAAGGTATTGAAGAGGGGAGGGCTACATGCTATAATATCCTACTTGCCTTCATTGTGACCTCACTTATTAATCTAGACATTATAACAACTTAAAAACCAGCAAATAAAACCGCAGTAGCATACCTGTGCATGTAATCAAGATGTCAATTTGCTTGATCACCATGTCAGTCTTTACAACTCTGAAACCATCCATGCTGTTAAGCAAACAGGAATATCACTGTGAGTTTGATTAATTGTGTGATTTTCTATTTCTAAGGCTGCAAATAACAGTCGGTCATCGGACAATTGTCCGGTAAATTTGACGTTTTGACTGGCGAAATATTTGTCTGGTCTGTCACTCTGACTGGGCACTTTTGATCCAAATTAATCTTTTAATTATCATACTTTAGTCTTTTCAAGTGCGATGTCAGTGAAGACTGATCAGTGAACTAATACAACTGTTACAGCTCCTGTCTGTGATTAACATTGTGCAATTAAAGCAGTGAAATAGGTTGTTTGGTTAAATTCTTAATTTTGCTCTTTCACTTGGAATTTTTTTTGTCCAACCAGATTGTTTCCTTGTCAGATCAGGTCTGGTCTCTGACCTGACAAATGACCTGCCCACGAAAAAAAATTATTTGCAGCCTTGATTTCACTCTAAAAATCTGCACCTTGAAAATTTCATCTTACATAATATAACAATACTTTTAAAATGATAAATTTCTTTACTGTTGCAGCTTTGTCACATGTCCCTTTCTCTTTAGCAAATTCCCATTACTAAATCTATCACTCACATGACACCACAGGTTGGACAGTAGCGTATTGAGTGAGTGCTTCATAGATTTAGTACTTATGGTTCAGAAAATATTTTTTCTGTAGAAATATATGCCAGGGCCTATGCAGCATAAATTAGTAAAGGTAATCATACGGTTTTGAGTTCAATTTGGAATTAATTTGCACAAGTGAGTTTTTCAAAAAGCTGAAATTGCACGAGCTGCTTCGGTGAGTGCATTTTCAGCTTTTTGAAAAACTCACAAGCGCAAATTAATTCCAAATTGAACGACAAAAACAGTATGATTACTTATTAATAATATAAACATGAAAAAATTTGCCCAGAGAAAGTGCCGGAAGATCTCACTGCGGACAGGAAGTGAGCATTTGATGCAGATTTGACACTTTATTTACTGATTAGCTGATGGAAATCAGCTGATAACGCTACGAACTCAAAGCGGTTCTTTTAAAAATAAATAATATCATAATCCAGAATACTGATGTGTAATTTGCACTGGTGTTACACTTGAACTGTACTGCTCTCAGCCAATCAGAATCGAGTAATATTTTCATGTATATTATTAATGAGATAATAATGATAGTAAGTTCAATGCAGTGACTTAACCCTGTCACTCCTACATCCTGTATTGATACACACTGCTTGTGTTACTTTGAAAAGGTAAATGCAACCCTGATTCAGCATGCTTAACTTTATTGTCGTTACTGGTTGGCTTACTGATGTGTTGTTATTGTACACTCGCTGAAATGCTACCAAATGAAATCATATGAGAAATTGTGATAACATACCATGCCTGCAGTGCACAGATGGGATCAATTTCAGACACATACACAATGGCACCAAGACCTTTGAGGGCTGAACAACAACCTTTACCGACCTGAGGAAGTAAATCATCAAATTAAGCCTTTTTTCTTTACTTTCCTCTGCTCTGAGCAGCTGCGTAGAGCTGAACTGACGAGTTCTAAGAAGGGTACATCAGCTGGCCATATAAGAAGATGCTGATATGCAAAGCAATCAGTTGCATGCATGAATACGGTTTATTACAAGGCTAGTTCTGTAAGGGGGCAACATGGGCCTATCTTGCTCGCCTGGGATTTCCTGCCTTGTCCAGCACAACAAAACAAAATAAAATGGCGCTATAAGAAACCCTTAATTCACCAAGATTGTTCAGTGAAGATGGCTAGATATCGGCTTCGTTGTTTTGTTGACTAAGACTACCACTCAGTCAATAATAGTGCAAAAATGAACTTATATATACGGGGAAATCATGAGAACTCATGTATACTGGATGGTGGGGCACACATTTGGCAGGGCGTTAACACCTACGCCATAGCTCTACTTCTTTCATAAACCAAATAGCTTATTTGTTTTACAATGTTCAAAATCTTTTGCTTACCTCTCCATAGCCACAAACCAGCACTTGTTTGCCACCAAACATTACATCTGTTGTTCTCTTTAAACTACACATCAACAAAGGCATCTAAGTGAATATTTTTATTTGTGCTTAAACTAAACAACTGTCCAAGCAAAAACATTTGAGGCAAGAAAAACCAAATGGCAAAGGCTATTCAATTCACCTGTCTAGGATTGATTCTCTACAGCAATACATGTTGTCAAACTTTGTCTAAAAATAAGAGATAACCAGACAATGTTAGCTACTTAATTGTGAAACCTTTGAGTTGCACAACAAAGTGCCCACTTTAGGTGTTAATGAATGCTACTGTAGCATGTAGCGTAATAATTCCAGACATATTGTAAGATGGAGGGCCAGACAATCAGATGAGGCACACATGGTCAAAGTGTAGCCCAACTTTTAGGCATCAAGCACCTACAAGTTTAGTTACTGCCTCATATCCTGGTTGAGATGTTAGTCCACTTCAGGGCTACCCCCAGCAATACACTGCTAGCAACAATCTTAATATAAATTATACCCAGGTAGAGAGAGAGCATGGAAAAAAAGTTTTGAATATACCGTATTTACCAGTGTAAATATGCGCCCGTGTAAATATGCAACCGTGTATAACACACACTCTATATTCTCGACCATAATTTTAAAAAAAAAACAGGTTTTGCGCAAACAAAACCAGTAGATGATCTTTGTGAAATCATGCATTGAAAGAAAAATGGCTGTAGAAGAGAAGTAGATTCACCAGGAATCACCACAATGTCCTTGTTTTGTTATTTAAATATAGCCTGTAGAGCAGGCATTCTGTAGTGTATGAATAATTGTGCTCGTAATAAAGTTCAATTGTGCTTGGCCGCCATGTTAGAAATGCCGCAAATAGTGCTCGTTCCAATACATTCTATGTAATATCATCCAATATGGCAGCTGATAAACTATCTGGTTTGAACAACCCTGTCAGGATTGCCTGGAACGTGTACCAAAAAACCAGGCCTTATGGTTTTTGGTTAAGGATCATCATTGATCTTCTTGTTAGCACACCAACGACTGTCACTTGGTTATTCTCATTCCTTGAACTTTTGATTGCTCAAGATAGACATGTTGTTTTGTTGCTCTTGTTAGGTATTTTGTTTCAAGTCATTTAAATTCCTTCACAGAGCAGAATGGAAAATGATTTAGTCATAACTTGAATTGTAGTCATTAAGCAACAAAGTGCCATCATGTGGGCTTGAACCATGGTCTTTGTGATATAACATATAACCAGAAACCCATAAGACTTCAAACATGCATTCACAGCTTGTCTAGATTCAATATTCTCCAAGTACAATATTTGGTCATTGCTTGCCCTAGTCTTTGAGCTTGTTGGCACACTGTAAAAAACATGCATTTGCAACAATGACATGCCAGTCATGCTTTGAGGATGGGTGGGTATTTCTCAGTAAGTGGTTAACAACGGAGTCACTACTGGAGGTTGGGAGCCCAGGTTCCATTCCCACGCCAGGGGGGGGGGGGGGGGGCAACACGCCAAGAAGGGAACAACCTGGAAAGGGCAGCAGCAATGGCACCCCAGCCATGTGCCCCCACCACCATGAACTCCTGTCACACTGAAGAGGTAACTTCAGTGGAAAAAAATACAGCAAACTGAATGCCGTACTGAACACTGCACTGTAAAGTGGGCTGACCGCATGGCATACCAACACTACACACATGATCAAGAACTAAACAGCTGACACACACTGCACACAGGCACAAACACAAAGAGACAGAGGGATGCCAGTCCCCCGAAAAAACATGCCAGAACTACCCGGATCCTGGTTGTTAACTAATGATATTTAGCCTCATGTAAGTATTAGTTTGTTTTGTTTATCTTACTTCTCTAAATATGACACTTGGTAGATTGAATACAAACAAGCTGCAGAAGACATTCAATGACAGTTACACATTTCAAGTCTTAGGGGTTTCTGATATAACACAATAACCACTACACTTATGTTTCAATGTAGTGTTGAAAGGACAAAAATAGAATATAACAAACATACTTTGGTGACCGAGTCATTGACATTCATTGCAGCAACAGTCAACTTTCCTTGCTTTGAAAGCTGATACAACCTGAAAAAAACATACCAAATTAATAGTCTTGCTCCCACAAGTCTCCCATAGCTCAATTGTAGAGCGTCACGACTAGCAATCAGAAGCTCATAGGCCCAACTCCTATTGAGAGGACTCATATTTGCTGTGATCGTGCCAAAATAACACCTTTCACAAAATTATTCCTCCAGGCTCAAATTCACCATTTCTCAACCCTTCATTTTACCATTCAAATCTTAGCAGTACGCAGGATGTTTGTTCCATGAACCTAGTTTAATGGCCTTGCTCCCACGAGTCTGCTATAGCTCAATGGTAGAGCATCCAAACTAGTAACTGGAGGGGTGCAGGTTTCACTCCTATTGGGAGAACTCCCCTCTTCCAAGTTTGCCTGTAACAGTGCCTAAAAATAGATCTTTCACATTTCAAATAAACATGTCAAATAAGTCTTTGACAAGCAACAAAGTACATCAAGATGAAAAGATCAGATTGAGTTGGAATTCGAACAAGGATCTTTCGGGGGAGTCATGAAAGTTTGGAGCAGGAGGGAATTTGGATTTGGCACCCAGGCACAATGTTCCTCAGTGTTACACTTGAAAAAACGTTTTGTTTTGTTCTTTTGGCTGAGATATTGAAAGCAGCTGGGCAAAGTTGTCTTTGTAGCAGGTAAATTTTCTCCCTGATACACTTGCTCTTTATGCCCTTAGGAACTGAACTGATCGTCTTTCTTTGCTATTTTAAGAAAACATCTTACCTGTGAACACCAGTAACACTTTCCTCCACTACTCCGCGCAACATGTTGAATGTCCCATTGAATTTCTTGTACAAGAGGTGAGTAGCATCGCCGCCATCATCCAACACCATATTTGGTTGCCAGTTTTCGGCCGTGATACACTTCTCAATGCACCACCAAAAATCCTCCTCAGATTCTCCCTTCCAGGCAAAGATGGGGTAACCTGAGGAAGACAGGCTGTATAAAACCTTAAAATGACAACAAATGCCAAAGAAATGCAGAACAACAAACTACAAATACAGAAGGAATGCTGGAGAAATGCCGAACAAATTCTAACCAAATGGTTACAAATGCTTTAGAAATGCTGAGCAAATACTGTATGAAAGCTAAAATGCATATAAACCCTTACAGTGGTGACAAATACCATAGAACTACAGAATCAAAGATTATACACAAGTCATGTAACTGTTCAAATCTTATTTCACTAACACAGAAGGAAATGGCAAATTAACATAAATACACAACTAACCTGCTTCTGCCAAAGCTGCCGCAACTTCATTCTGCAGAAAAGTAATAAAATTTTAAATTCTCAACAGATGCAGGGCAAATTTCTTTGGTAAACCACGTCCATTATAACATCTTTCCCTTTGAGAGTGCTAATAGTAACTAGCAATATTTACATGAATTTTATATCATGACTAAGTAAGTTCAAGCAAAGTAAAGAGGGCTTGAGTTGATCAAATAATACAAATAACAGAACTTAAAAGTGGTGGTGAACAAAACCTGTGTGGAGTAGATATTGCAAGCACACCAACGCATCTGGGCACCAAGGGCAATAAGTGTCTCTATCAGTACCTGAAGAGAAATAAACAATACAAAAAACCTGTTGCTGAACAGTGACAAATCATCATAAATAACATATACCTATTACAAAGCATTGAGGTAAAGGGCTCTTCTGTACAAAGATTCCACAGCCACTTTTAACAAAATGTTGAAAAACAAAAATGTTTTTGACTAATATCTTGGTTTAAACTTTTTTTAAACATTGACTGGTTACCTTTTATAGCTTATTTCACAACTACCAAAAAATGTCATTGATAACTAATGACACAAATGGTAACTTGACATACTTACATAACTTAAAACCCTAAAACCAAGTACTTTGCTTGATTACTGACCCAGAAAAACAAACCATGATATCTCCATGGATAAATAATAATTATTATATAAATGATGCTTTTGCATCTAAATGAATAAACTCACTGCTGCCTGAGCAGTCACATGTGTACAGCCAACAATTTTAGCTCCATCCAGTGGCTTGTCAGTACAATTTCTCTTGCGTAGAAGCATAAGCCCAGGCATTTCTAATAAAAGTAAAAATAAATTAGAGGGTTACCAAGAATAACCATAACCATGAATGGTTAATACTAAAAAATTGTATCATTAACCCTTTTCCTGTATTGGAATAAAATGCTCTTTAATTGCTATCGTTTGTACCCCATATATTTAGTACAGTAAGTTTTTCCTTCACAAGGAAAAGCCCTTCGTTTCCATTTGGTATCTCCCCGCAGTGCTATCAAACCTCACTGGAAGCACTGCATCTACCAATCACTTCATATCTACAAAGGGCGTAACATATTCAACCATGTCATCCCTTGAATCAAACCCCAAGGTGAATTGAACTCCTGAAAGAAAATACAATTAAGTTCGGCTTGCCTTGTTCAGCTATTTCAATTTCCCTGCGACCAAAGTCTGCCAGCTTAATATTCTTAACACAAAAATCTGATCCACCACTGCTGTTTTTCTGCACACAAAAAACGAACGGATTACACTCTACGTTTATCAGTGTTACATAAGGAATAGAAAAAGTCACTCATGTTTACATAAACTGATGCAAACATGATTGGGAGTTTGAAGGAATTCCAAAGTCCAACCACATGGTTTTCCTATATCTCTCTGTGCAGTACTGCAGTTTGTAGCCCTCTTTGCACCCTCCTCCTCTTTGACACTGAACCACTGCTAGAACCCTTAGACTAAGATTGAATCTCATGACCACTGTTCAATTTGACCAATTCCTTACCTTTAACTACTTATTCACAGATTAAATATAGAACTTCCTCAAACAGAATCAACACCTTGTCACCAAAATAAACTGATGAGAATTGAAAAAATGATCAACTCAAGGACATTAAAATGATCTGATCCAATTTCTCCAAAACAAACCTAGATATGGCACTGACTAAGGAAGTTAACACTCCCATCTCAGAGGCAAAAGAGATCATCAGTAGAGTGAGACCTTATCACCTAAACATCAATCATTCTTTCACAGAATACTTCTTTCACAAAAGAGTGAGTATTCTTTGTGTTGCCGGACGTGACAAATAATTCAACAGGAATACACCTGCACTTTTTTTCAACTTCTTGGAAATCTAATAATAAAATACTGTCAGCAAAAAATAAGGCAGGTGTTCAAAAGTTGTAGTTCTCATGTCTCTAGTAACCAATACAGCAGTAGTATTTCCACAAATAAACTAACACTGCATGGCAAATTAGTGTTTCTGTCCAAACAAGTGCAGCTTAATTTCTGAAAACTGATGTGTCTAAAATTAATCCTGACAAGGCTGTATCTTATCAAATTTTTACTACTGGGCATTTTGTGTTTTTCCCAGGGTAAACAATTTTTTTTCCTTTTGCTCAAAAAACAGGGAAAAGTGAATTTGATCATCTTTGGAACTGTTAACTAAAGACTAAACACAAGATAGATTCTATTTTCCTTCTGAGCCTTCACACCCAAAATTCAAGTAGTAATAATATTTTGCCGAAATGAGTTCCGTACACTTCCTTGAATGCTGGCATGGAAAATTTAATGCAAGATCAATTCAGTATTCTTTGCCTGGCGATTAGCTCAATTCTTATCAGCTGCCTACTTGACACAGTACTTATGATGTAAGGAGAAGATTCACATTGATCACTTAAACTAAAAGAGTTAATACACAGAGAAGTGCAAATTTCCTAGGGTTGAGATCCCGGACTGCATATTAATTTTTAGAGTTTGTATGCAATTTGCAGCCAATAATATCTACTAAAATTTGAAAGCCAGCTCCAAGAAATAAAGTAATCAATCTGAGAAACATTCATTATGTGTCCATGGTATTGGTTTGTCTGATGTCCTTGCAGCCTCTTGAAATTTGGTGGGAAAACGTTATGAAAACAAATTGAAAAAGAAGATTTGTGGCTAACCAATTCAGATCCACTTTCCTTGCTAATAAGTACAGATTTGAACTACACTGTATCAAAATTTCTGAAGCTACAAAATCACTACAGCACAGAAGCGTTTCTAAATTAAATAAAATCAAGAAGAAAGTGTGAACTATTCTTGATAGAAAAGAGATCTTTCTCACCGTTAACTTAATAGTTTTATTAAAGCATTGCACGAAAGAGAACCCTCTAAAGGGATTCACGGCTACTTATTACGGTTGTCAGATAAACTGGAGCGTATTTGCATAGATCACACCAACCAATTCTAAAGCTGATATCAAACCAGCGTTACATGATAAGAACAATATTTCTTTTCTTGCTCGCAACTGCGCATCAATATAGGGCCTTTTTTTTCGCATAGCTTACAATTCCTTTCAACAGTCCCTCAGGTTATGGCATTCCGTTGTTTAATTGCTTCTACCAACTGTACGATACGGTCAATATAAGAAATTTGTTTGAGCAATTTCAGCAAAACCAACAAACACGAAAAAAAGTTGTGCAACTTTAGCACCCATCAACACTTATTAAGAAAGTTTCGATTATTAACTCAGACATGTTTCACAACTTGCTTTCTGCCATTAACATTTGGAATTACATACTTTCTTACCAAAGAAAGGAATTTTACCAATAACTTAGGAATGGATATATAAAACTGTTAGGATTTTAAAGTTCTGGTATTGATACGTCTTCCTTCAGAGCGGTCAAGATTATTTTTGGTTCAGGCAAGCTTGGACAATTTCAACTCGGCAGGTATGCCCCGATGATCGCAAGTTCAAGCATCTTTAAAATAAACATTTCTTTGCCACAGATATCACAAGGGAATCATTAAGAAAATGTATAGGTAATTATCTGAAATCACACGTAAAGACAAGCGAAGCGTGTCCGAACAAAGTTCGTAATGAAATGCTTCAACGATCAGCTCCATAAAAATATAACAGCTACAAAAAGAAAGAAAATGTGTAGACAAACAGGTTCAATAAAACTAACTACATGATCCGCAAAATTAAATACAGACCTGCTGTCTATCTCTTGGAGAACCATCGTCCTCGTCTGAAGAGTAACTATCCGAGTAGCTGGCTGCAAAAAGAAAGACAAACATCATGTATGTCAAATCTCGAAGGAAAAATTTTTTGACGACCCAATGGCCATAGCTACTCTCTGAACAAGAAGTTAAAAATTGCTGATTCTCCTATAAATGTCTTTCAGGGATAAAAAAAAAAACAGCAAAAATGAAGATACCTTGCAAAACAAATTTCAAAACGTGAACTATCGAGATCCGTTCGGAGGAAGAAATTAATTCATCGCAATAAAAGTAACTTGTAACATTCTCACTTATTTACAACAACCACAACCGCAACAAAAATTTACAATCGAAAAATAAAAGCACTTTCCTTCACCTGAGCTTCCGTAACTATCAGTGGAAGAAACCGAAATTGAGCGCCGTCGAAGGCGCGGAGGTCTTCTCGACATACTCTCGGAAAATGTTAATCCCTGAGGTGAAACAAACGCAATTGGAATGAGCGCCAGAAACGAGGTAAAAACAAAATGAAATATAAAACGAGCCGGTACACCTCTAAAGCTCTTAGATGAGGCGGTCTTTGGGCCGCTGCCGGGGATTTTTGGACGCGATGGTCACCTTCCGATGCCGCCATCTTATTATACCAAGTGGCCTACTCATAGCGTGGGATCGAGGCAGCCAATCAGGCTGCATGAAATTGTAGTGGGTTTCCCTCCCTGTCTGTCCTCCAGTTTGACCCGCGTGCAATACAAATCCTTCCAAACTTTAAACTCTTTGTGCTAATTGAAAAGAGAGCCGCTAGTCGAGCCTGAAGTAATCGAAGCAATGATCGTAGTCACGGAAAACCGCACAATAGAGAGCAGAAGGGGGATCGGTTCGGAAAAAACAAGAACAAAAAAAGACCGGAAGTGTCGCATTCGTCGGGTTTCGGTGGTCATGTTTACTAAGATGTGTGAAAAATGACCTGTAGAGAGCAAAAAATCTTGAAAATTTATGCACGGCTGCATACACTCAAAAGGGCAATGCACTGCTAGCATAAGGCAGGAAAGGGTCTCCAGTTATCGGCGAAATGAGACAGCATTGTGAAACACTAACTTTATTTGAAAAAGAGAATCTCCCTCCTATCTTTAAAACTTGTAGTTACTCACAAAATCTTTCCCAGAATTTACGGAATTCTGCCTTTACATGAAAAGCCTTTTAACAAGACATTGAGGTAAAATCAACATTTGATAATTGGCATCAAAGAAACCTGGATAGCAAATTTATTTCCTTCGTATATTCTCTGAGTGGACAATCACCGACGACTTAGAAAACTGTAAGCCCCCAGCGCCCCACCCCCTCCCCCCCCCCCAAGAAAAAAAACAGTGTTACTGATTTTGGTGATTGTACATTAACTGACGCAAGGCTTATTTTGATAGCATGGCGTTCAAAAAAAAAACAATGAAAAAAAATCTACAAAGAAACATGGTATGTAGCGTAGGGAATTGCGTGCCGCAATTTTAATGCAGGCACATGGTTCGTTATTCGCCGAAAGGAAACATTGAGCCTACAAAGAATAAAGCATTTTTCCGCTTTTGAAGAAATTTAACGTGGCGTGGGAGCACAAGGAACTACGCCAGCGTTGTCGGATCAATTAAGTAAATGACCATGAAATGACGTAACAGAATCAATCTCAAAATTTCAGTATTCAACTTTTTTACAAAGTAATGTATCGAAGTTACATTTTTGTGAGCGAAATACCACGTGAAGGGTCCTACAAAAGTCATTATTACTTGTATTCTAACAAGAAGGCTGAGTGAATGGTGAAAGCACTTATTATGAAAACAATTTGGTGGGAACGTGTTAAACACGTGCGAGCGTGACAATTGCGCAAGATTCTAATCTCTAGTGGCCACCGGCGAAATGAAAATGGTTGCTCCACAGTTACAATTATGAGACACTATAAATTAAACAAAAAAGCAACTAAATTAGATGATAGATGAAGAAACATCGAGATGGGCTAGCCTTAAACGTTCCTTGGTGTATAATGGATAAATTCATCATCGCCACGTTCTTAGCAGAGAAAACAAACCAGAACCATATTCAGGCCGAGATATGGTCCGGGGTGATTTGTATGAATTACCGAACGAGAACGACATGCAGTAAGCCGTAGTAATCGATTTGATCTCGGAATTTTTCGGGATTTATTGTGAAAACATTTCTCTCATTAATATCTCCTATTACTGTTTTTGTATAACTTAGTGATCAATATACATTTCCCTGACAGTGGAAGCAGTTTGAAACAGGGAAATGTGTTTGCGTTTTTAGAGACTAATTGGAAGAAAAAAGACAGCAATATCATAACGTGTTGTCGACATCAATATACTGGTTCTTTCGCCAGAGGCTGCTGGTAGAAAAACTGAAGTGTTGTGTGTTTAAGCCAGTAGTGACCAACATCCAATTTCTCATTACAATAATCACAGTTTAGTAACCATTCAGGTTATGAGAATAACGAAAATTATCACCAAAATAGAGTTGTATTGATATTTAAATAAAATCTCCTTACTAGTAACAAATATATGAGAACAGTTAGGAGAAAATGAATATTGATATTAGGGCTTAAAGGGTTAAGGGCGTGGTACCTACAAAGCACATTTTTCATGACTTCTTCCTCAATCTTGAATAAATATTTTCTGTTCAATGTTATTCGATTCTAGTTAAAATTTAAGTAAAAAGAACAAACTTCAAAATAGGTTTCAGGTGAAAGAGAATTAAAATTTAACTGCAAAATTACCAAGCCACCGTCTTAAAAAAGATTAATATGAAACGGCTTAATTGGCAAACTTTAAAGTATAAATTATTCACTAAAGGTAACACTGCAACATTAGTCGGAAAAGGAGGTCTAATTATCCAATTAAACCTAAATAAACCAAACATAAGTTTTCTTGCATTGTGTTTTCTTATCTTACATACTAACGAAACAATAATTTTTGGAAGTCTTTACTGAAACATGTATCGTGAGTTATTCTCTTCTCGAATTGAAGAGGAGGCTGGGTTGCTGGACTAATTCATTAGTATGGTTGAACGCTTTTAAATTACTGATTAACGCAAGGACTGTTCAGAGTCCAGTGGGAAAAATGCCAGCTATGGGCGTTACCACATGTTGCCATTTTGTTTACAGAAAGCTGCAGAGAGTTGACAGGTAGCTTAGTAAATAATGAGGAAGTAAAGAAACAACCCCGATTTTCGCTTGTAAACTGTAATGTAAAGTTAACATCTCTCAGAGACAAAACAATTTACGCAAGCTTATTTCCAAAAGAGATTTTTCAATGGCTAAGAATCCAGAGAGGAGTCCTTTTGATAATACGAAAAAGCTTTTGTTTTTATGAGGTTTTGAGGGATTTTTACATGGAAAGGAAGTCAAGAGAAGCCAAGCTGCATTTTAATTTGAAGTAGGCACTGACTTCTTATGAGGCAAAATATCTTCTTCAGGTTTTTGCGACTTTTAAGGAGGTACTAGTTTGAACCAGAGACGAATTTTCAATCGCTACAAATTTCCATAGTTTTTGCCCGGCTACAAAAAGCTCCTATCGCTCTTGACATTAAAAAATCTTAACTCAGATAAAAAGGCGTCAAGGACAGTCGAACTTCATTTTACATTTGTTGTCAAAGCTTTAAGACATCAATTATTTAGGGCAAACAGTAAATCTTAGGCCTTAGCCGATAAACTGTGGCTTGTTTGTAAACACAACAAAGGAAGCCTGAGATAAACACTAATTGTTATATACCTAGACTTTCATTCATCAAAACGAGCACTGTGATTGGTTGATTCTTGGTCACGTGCCCTTGAACAAATTCAAATGTATCCCGACCGGGAGACAATTGCGCAGTTGTTGCCCGCGCGCCAGTTGTACCGTCTTTGTTTGCTTGTTTTTGCTAAGGGAAAGTCTAAATATATAACAAAGCACTTAATGTATGGTCCCTCGGGAAACTAGTTAGTTTTGTTTTCCCTCGAGTCCTGATGTTTTCCTCGACTTCGTCTCGGGAAACATCAGGACTCTCGGGAAACAAAACTAACTGTTTCCCTCGGAACCATACATTGAGTGTATAATGGCATCCTGTCTTAATCATTGCTAACGCTGACTGTAAGTTGTCGTGAACAGACATAGTACTGTAGTGAGTGACGGGTTAAATATCAAACTTCCGATCGGGGGTTCTGATGTACAAACTCCGTTTACGGCATTCAGCTGTCTCCTAAGACAAAAAAAACTGTCCCTGTCTCTCTCCACACAGGGGTATAAATAGGTACAAACAATAAAATACAAGGGGTAACCCTGTGATGGACTGGCATCCATTCAGGGTGGAGAAGCAATACTCCAGACCAGGTGTTTCATGCAATAGAAACCGGGATTTGTGGACCTCACGTGGAACCTGTGGGTCTCCGGTGATAACAGCGATACAATGCTGGGGGTAACCCTTTCCGGCAAACACTAGCATCGCATCCACGACGGAGTAACAATACTCCCAGGTGCTTCAGGGATACAATACAGCCAAATGGGTCTCGTGGCTCACGTGATCATTCAATACCTGCTACGAAAGCTAAGCCCAGGGAATCAAGCACATTGAAAACGAAAAATAAAGGAAAAATCATTTGTTTTGGTACTGCCTGGTCATAAAAGCCAGGAATTAAAGCTCCCAAATCAAATGAAAGATCAGTTTCAGTGTCTCACGATTAAACGTCGGTTCCGGGCATTCCGAGCCTCGCTCAACAAGTCAGTAGGCTCGAACTTATGTGAAAAGCTAAACAGCGAATCATAAATGATTATCTTAGTGACGTAATATTCCCGCGCTATTTCAATTAAAGACTCGAAAGACGTCGATGTTGGAACTGTCAAAAATATGTTCCAAATGCTATTGGATTCATGTAGGTACTTATACTTCTCAGTCGCGGTTTATATCATCTTGGTAATTTAAGAAGGAAAAAATAACGGGGTTTAATGTAAATCTTTTAAAAGTAGACTGCGCGCAGTCGCAACTATCTTCCCTAGATCATGCGCGGACGAAGAAAACCAAACGTGCGACGAAGCGCACCAACAACCATTTTGGGCTCATCTCCGATGTAATATAATTTATTCACACAACTGACGTAAAACAAAGGACACAAAGCATTCTTAACAATGTACCTAACCCTAACTAACAAAGAAAAGGAATAAATTATATTACACCGGAGATGAGCCCCATTTTGGTGTACTTTGGAGAGTGTGAAGTCCTTGGCGAAGCAAACTTATCATGAGGCCGAAGAAGCTAGATCGAAGTTCATCACAACTATTTTCAAGTCCATTTTCAGGGTTTTCATTAAGTAACGGAGCCGGATCGGAGAATTCTTCGGCCAAATTTAGACGGCCTGAGGTAGTTTTAAATTTAGAGGTGGAGCACTTTCTGAATATTCTCCTGT
This sequence comes from Ricordea florida, assembly GCA_949710005.1. NCBI lineage: Eukaryota > Metazoa > Cnidaria > Anthozoa > Corallimorpharia > Ricordeidae > Ricordea > Ricordea florida. The sequence continues at coordinate 26,552,955 of OX453285.1, forward strand.
TACTTTACACAATTCTCCTGCTACTACAATTCTTATTGAAAACCCTGCATTTCACCTTGCTTTCACGAAGTCGTATGGCTGGCTCACGTCTGCTCTCGCAAGAAGTTTGCATCTACAAGTAGCGCTTAGCGACTTATATTTCCTCATTGTTCACCTTAGGGTGAAGATAAAAAAATCTCCCAAATGATCCCCTCACCGTTCATATGATAAAAGTAAAGACAACGTGTGAGAAATTTAAAACACTTCATCATTGGAGATCATTTCTTGATACTCAGAACTCTCATTGACCTCGTAATAGGTACTCATTAATGTGTCATGAAGAGAATTAGATACTGATTAATATTAGGAAATCATCAACGTAGTATAATATACGGCCACTTGCTGTGGTTCACAGCACACCAGGATTTCAGAGTAAAGCCGAGGAAACTGTAACATTCGATGTAAACTAACAAATGGCAAACATAAACGAATACCGAAACGACGTGCCACGTGTCACTTACGCTAACAGAAACTTAAATATTTGCTAGGAGATAAATATCTCAGCAAGAGAGTCATTTTTAGGTAGAAAAATAGAGAAGCCGGAGAACTAGTTTGGTTACATAAGTAGTAAATTCTGCGGTAAGCTCCAGCGTGGAACCCCAGCCGTGTACGGGCAAAGTATCATTTTTTTTTTAACGAGAAGGAAAAGCCATACCACAATCAGATGCGCGATGTACGAAGGACTATAACGGTGAAAAGCTCCACAAGTATATTTTATGCTATACACTTACCAATGAATATCATGAATCTATTGAAATAATGGCTGGAATTAAAAAAGCAATTGGTTTGCAACCAGGCGAGGAAAACCATCTGATAGGCACGTGAACACTGAAAACCTCAGTTGCCTGATGTCACGTTATGACAGAAGTAGAATTCTCAATTTATTTTACTGTTGCAACACCAAAAAAGCATCGTTCTAATGGCTTTAGTCAAAACTTCGCTTTCTACTTCATCGCAAGGCTATTGGGAAGATTATTTAAAGGGGAAAAATAGAGCTTTGTTGACACAGATGGAAGTAAACTTTCTTTCGCGACGTGACCACATTGCGTGACTCACAAATGTATTGCATGTGGACATCTTTCTAGCTGGTGCGAAGTACAAATCAATTCGTAGAAAGAAATAAAACCGCTCTTGTAAGCTAGATTTTTCCCCTTCCATGTAAAGACGGAGGCTTCACGGACAAAATGTTTATAGTCATTGAAACAGATCTGAGTTTAGCGATAAATTCTTTCAGACAATAAAACATTGTTTTGCCGGTTCATAAAATTTCGAAATTGTGTCGGCGTGGCACTGTAGTCGGCGAAGCTGTCCTCTTCCTGTTCAACCATTTTGCGGATGTTTGAAAGAGATGAGATGTACTTTCCTTGTTTGAAGATCTCAAATTAAGATGAACAACAAGGTTAATTGAAGATCATCGACTTCATATCACAGCTGCGAAAAATATAGAGAACCTCTTACCTGAGCTGTCGCACGAGCTAATCGACAAGGAGCGATGAGAATGTTGCGGTCGTAGCCAGCTTGCCTGAAAACAAAGAGCAAAGTAATTCGATCAAAGCCTATCAGTGATTCCATGAACCGACAAGGAAATCAGAGGCAAAATATCATCGAGGAGTAGAAAAGGTTTTGTCCATGGGCGATTCCAAAGTACCGCATTAGCCGAGATAATGTAGCGCTATTCACTGTGAATAAGCCGGCAACTTCCTCAAGCTTGTGCATCACCAAATCCGATCGTTAAAAGTTAAATTCTTTACCTTAAAATCCCTGCAAAAGCTAATCACATTAATCGACGGTGCTAATACTCATATTAACCATACTCTAAAAGTCTATGTAAAATGCCTCTGAAATTTGTTTGGTATAAAAAAAAGTAGAACAATATGGACTAAATAGGATTCGATGAATTCGTGACGGGCCCAATGGCGTTGAAAAATTATTACTTCTCAGTATACAACGCAGATGAGTACAAAATGAGTCTTAAACTCTAATATAACGCGGCTGAAATAGTCTATTTTCCTACATAGCGATTCTGTGGCTCTGGGTGTGAGAAAATTTCTGTCGATAGCATAGGCCGGTTAATAATGTGAGAGTTTACAATGCGAATTATTTCTTGTCGTAAACTCTTACCCGATTCCTCTGCTCAGACTCCGGAATAGCTGTCTTGGCCGAGTACGACTGAATGGCAAACGAATTTTTTCGATTCCACATCGACATGTTGAAAAACAGTGGTAAATTTTTACCAGAGATCGTCGCCGCGAAGACCTACCGGCCTCATGTATATTTCATGTATGTTTTTGTTTCCCTTTTCATTTCTTGGCGCGGCACTGTAATGGTTTGCCAACCAGCTTCTGTATTACATAATGACGTGACAGTTGCCCGGTCAACGAAGGCCGCAGACGAAAAATCAACGGGGAAAAAACACGCAATCGATATAACTGATCTAAATACCTGAACTTAAACCTTTGCAATGAAGATCAAATCTTTTGCATCGCACTTTGCATGGCTTTTCTTCTCAACGTACTTTCCTTTGAAACCCAGTTAAATAACGGCATAATTTAGAATAGTTCTCCATTAAAATTTCGCAATTACTCACTTTTGAAGTGATTATGTACCCCCAATGGGTTACCCTCACTTCACTGTTTTTTTTTTCTTTTTTCTTTTTTTTGCAGCCACTCTGGACTATTGAAATTTACACTCTAAGCATTATCGAGTAGTAGGGAACGAATCCTTCGTTTTACAGATAAAATGCTTACGTTACGAAACATAGAAAACTGCCAACCAAAAATTTTGCGTAATCACTTCAAATTACACCTGGGCAAGTGTAAGACCGAAAAACGCGACAGGAAAATCATCTTGGAATCTGCAAGACAAGTGCACCATGACATAGTTGATCGGATATCAGCCTAAGTGGTTTTTTAACTTCACCGTGCAGAGAGACGATTCTCTCGAGACCTACTAAACCGTAATGTAATATGGTACTCTTTTAGTACATGTATATCAGCGTGTATTATTATTATTATTATTATTATTATTATTATTATTATTATTATTAAAGATTCACACAGCTATTGATAATATAGAAGCTGGTTTCTTCATTGGCTCCGGGTAAAAACAAGTTGCCTAGGGAAGCCATGAAACATCCCTTGTTTGCTCTTCTTTCTGTATCTCCAGCACCTTCCTAAGAATTCTTGCCGACCCCAACAAAGCACACCTCTGGATAGTGTCCAACAGAAATGCCCACCTCAATCACGCTCAAATTGTCATTCAATCTCAGTGGTATTGACCCCAATGCTCCCACTACCACTAAACAGTGTGGTTCTATCTTTTTAATCTGTGGATCAAACCATGCAGTGTGATCATTCTTTGTAAAGATAATGAACAGTACTGTACTGTGGTACCGTTTGTTTTATTATACAGTATGGTTCTAACTTTTTCATCTGTGGATCAAACCATGCCGAGTAACCATTCTTTGTTAAGCTACAGGACAGTACTGTACTGTGGTACTGTAACTATAAAGTGTGGTTCTAAGTTTTTCCCAGGTAGAATATCGTTTAACCCTACAAGACTGGTTAATCCCCCCAAACTATTTCTACTTTTCAGAAATTATTAGAGAGAATACTGCCAAAACATTTTGAGGTTAACTAAGTTACTATTATTTGTAAAGCAACTGAACAGTACTGTACTATACAGTGTGGTTCTAACTTTTTCATCTGTGGATCAAACCACGCAGTGTAATCATTCTTTGTAAAGCTACTGAACAGTACTGTACTGTGGTACTGTTTGTTTTACTATACAGTGTGGTTCTATCTTTTTCATCTGTGGATCAAACCAGGCAGTGTGACCATTCTTCGGAAAGCTTCTGAACACTACCTTGCGGAGGTGTTGTTTGTTTTACAGTTCAGTGTAGTTCTAAGTTTTTCAACTGCAAATCAAATCGGACAATTTTCTATATTGTACCAACTAGGTAGAATGTGAAATGAAGTAGATATACTAGCCAACTGGCCAAACATTGATATATCTCCATTCTTTTCATCTTTACTTCAGATCATAAGATATTCACGTTCAGATGTATCACAAATTTATATTTACAGGCAAACTTATTAAGTTGACTTAGATTTTCCTTTAATCCTTTACAATGACCGGGCTCTTTCCTCAAAGATAGTTAGAAAAGGGAAACTCCGGTTCATGATTGGACGACGTGACACCACCAATGGTCCACTTGACGAGTGAATTCACATTGTTACCAAACAGCTTGAACGTGACGGGTACTGCACGCAGCTTGTTGCTAGCTCCTTTCCAGTTGCCTTCTTTTGGTTGTTTTTTTACCACGTGTTGCCTCAAAATATCTGTGCCTTTCCTAACAAAAAAAGAAACAATAATCAATAATACAACCACAGGAATGCTGACGATTAAAAAATGCGTTTTCTAGTTATCCGGATTGTACTCCTACCCGGGGGGGGGGGGGGGGGGGTACTGGCATATATGGGCTATATAGGTATGTGCCGCTGTGAAGGGTATGGTTTTCAAGCAGTTTACTCTAGCATAGGGTATATAAATCAGAGCGTTTGGGTCTAGAATAGGGTATCATTTTTCACGAAACTGACCTGTTGGTTGAGAATAAAAAAAAAACTGAACTAGTATAAATAAAATCATTTTTAGAGAGAGAAACGATTGTGGTATAAGGTTTTGTTTTGGCTAGACTGTGCTAGTGGAATACAGCTACTCTAGAATAGGAGTGATTTGGGGGGTTTACTCTAGTATAGGGTAGCAAAATTCAGCTGCACCAGCTCTGGTATAGGCTAAGGGTTTCAGGGTTCCAGCGGCACATCCCCACCCAGAAATTCCTAAAGTACCCCCCCCCCCCCCCCCGGGGACTCCTACTCAATCTAAAGCTCTAACAAAAGGCGGACGAACTTCTAAAATCCACTGAGTTTTTTTTAACCTTAAACTCTTACTACCTGGATTAGTGGATATAATATTTTTTGCTTACCAACTCTTGGTTTGCTCTGTATATTTTACGTTTGATTTCTGGCCATTTCTGTAAAACTTGACGCTCCACTTCAACCTCAAATTTCTGTTCATCTGTCAGGGGTGCAGCTAACCTTTTGAACAGAATTTAAAACAAGAATAAGGATTCATTACTGGCAATCTGGTGCCTTCTCTCAGATCTCTAGTGCTGTCCACATAATGGTCAAAAAGTTTATCCACCTCACAACAAACTGCTTTGATTTCATGATTAGCTTGGGAACTAGGCTGTAAACAAGCAACACAACTCTTGACTTCTCTCTTCCACATACTTTGATCAAATCAATAGTTTTGTGACTCTGTTTTACCATCCTATACTTTCCCTGTGTCAGACTGATCTGTATGCATCTGGGCAAATCCAAATGCTACTTACAAAACTGCAAGGGGTTTGACCTTCAGCATGTGGCTCAGTGCATTCACTGTCCAGAGTTTAGGGTCTGTCTTTCGCAGCTCTTTGACTTCATGTACCTGAATGCAATGACCAAAACAGAGTGAACAAGCTCCAACTGCCTTTTAATGTCTTTAACGACAGTTTGTCCACATTCAATCTACCAGGTGCCATATTTGGAAATATTGCAAAAACCAAAAACAACCTAATCAAATTGACGTCAGTGGTGTGACATAAATACGCAACTCTGCTCAAAGCATGGTGGTCACATTGTTGTTACAAATGCATGTTGTTAATGACAGCAGGACAGTGCCAACAAGCTCAAAGACTGGGGAATGCAGTTTCATAATATGTACTTGACCATACTGAATCTGGACAAGTTATGAATGTATGTCACATTTCTTCGAATCTTACGAGTTCCTGGTCAGACACAATTTAGTCTTTTGCAATTTCATTTTTTAACCATTTACCCTTAAAGAGCCACTTTAAAGATTTTCCTCTGGCTAACACCAGACGATTTTACTAATCAAAGGAAGACCCCTTGGTGCTTAAAGGGTTAAAATGATCTCCCTTAACCCTTTTACCCTCAAAGAGTCACTTTAAAGATTCTACTCAGGCTAACGCAGATGATTTTACTTATCACAGGGAGACCCATCCGTGCTTAAAGGGTTAAAACTATCTCCCTTAACCCTTGAAGCTCCAAGAGTGACTTAACCCTTTACTCCCTGAGAGTGACCAACATGCATCTTCTCTTAAACATATTACTACAAAGGCAACTGTAGAGCTCATGAGAATATGCAATCTGAAAACTCACATAGGTTTTTTTTTTATATAACATCAAAATCTCCACATTGATGTAATGAAAGATGTTTTGAGATCAGTTAGAAGAATTAAGATTTTGATCTCAGGGGTTAAAGGGTTAATAGATTTTACTCTGGCTAATGCCAGACAATTTTACCCATCACGAGGAGACCCCTTAGAGCTTACAAGGTTAATGGAAGTGAAATCCACTTTTGACAGTAAGTGAAGGAAGGAAAATGAGGCAATCGAAGAAAACTTGAAGATGGAGAGTGGAGAAGGCCAATGCACATGGGAGGGGTGGTCCAACCACCACGCCAAAATAAAGAGCAGACACAAGATAGAGCTAGGAAGAGATTTGCAGCCTTCTGCTCCTAAGGGTGTGCAGAAGTATCTGATACTTGGTGATAAAACAGGACCAGAAGTGCACAAAAGCAAAATCGTAGAAGTAGATGAAGTACAGTTCCAAGAATTACCTCCTCCTCTGTCAAGTTATCCCTATATCTGATCACATGTTCTGGATCCTTTTGCCACCACTGTCCTGTGTTAACCTCCTGGTGACAAAACAAGAAACATTCTTGAAAGACAGTTTCTCCTTTGACTAATTTTAAAACAGGCAAAACTCATCTGACACGATGACAATGTTGCAACTCACTCATCACCAAGTAAAAAAAAGCTTTGAGATTAAAGATTTTAAATATGCTCTTTTTTCTACCCAATTATTTTAGATTCATTTTAAATTTCACGGGTTGTTAGCACAGGAAATTACATGTTGTTCTTAGCAAAATTCAATTTAAAATAAGTATCATCAATAAATGTATGTGAAGATAACATCAACAACTTCTTTATACCTTGGAAAACTGAAGAGGAAATGGTCTTGCTGGATGATAACAAACAAACATACTTTGATCTGCTGTCATGGTGATCTTAGGTCTGCAGTAAAGGCAAACAAGATAGAATTTAAACAGTCAAAATATTATTTACACTGAAAGTGTGGATGAAATAATGATTAGTGACCACGCGATAATGACTACCGCAACATAAGGATACAATATAGTAAAAGGATAAGGATACAATGTATTATTTATACTAAAAACTCTGATATGTTTATCATGAAACTATCCACACTTCACTTCCAGATCAAAAGGGAGCAGGGTTGGCACAGCAACGAGAGCACCTGCTTCTCATCTCTGTGATCCAGGTTCAATTCCCACCAACTCATGTGGGTTGAGTCTGTTGTTAGTTCTCTCCTTGCTCTGAGGGTTTTTCTCCTGGTTCTACAATTTGCTCCCTCCATAAAAACCAGTACTTCCAAATTCCAATTCAACTACGACATCATGTGTTTACCCATGAAGTTTGGGAGATTAGGCAACTGTGCCTTACACTGATGCAAATGAATATATGAAAGACCATATATTTGAACTGCGGATTAATATGTAATGACATTAATTGATCATCGCAGTTATGCACACAACTTAAGCAGCTGTGAAATTAAAGCCTGTGCCCTACACTACAATGTTAAATTACATTTTCACTATATCATTATTACTCCCTCAGAAGCTCTTGTCTACAACACTTAACCCTTTAAGCCTCAAGGGGTCTCCCTGTAACGAGTAAAATAGTCTGGCGTTAGCCAGAGTAAAATCTATAGAGACACTATTGGGGCTTAAAGGGTTAATAATATTTTCCAGTTATTTACTTCACACCTTTCAATTTGGCTGTCTCCTTCATTGTATCCAGGTAACGGTCCATGTCGTGTTGTTGTGTAAATACTCAGTTCTGTAGGATCATTTGCTAAATAAAACTCTGCCTTGATTTGCTCCTCTGACTTTGGTTTCTCCATTTTCACCAAACTTTTTTTCCTTCTGTTTGCTGCTTTTGCCCAAGCTGGCACACCAACAGTGTGTGGGGTCTTTTTATAGCAGGATTCAGTTGTTGATATGCAGCGTGTTAAAGGGACTGTAACTTTTGAAAACAGAAAGAATTTTTATGAACAGTATAGCAGTGTTAAACCTTATGCATAAATGGTCAGCTGGGCTTGGTGGTTGAACCTGAAAAAACATTACATTTGAGTGCAGTATTCTAACAGGCCTGGGTACAAAGTTATAGTTCATTAAAATTTAAGAAAATTGTGTGGACAATTTGGCCTTACTAGCCTCACTTCCATGTTTTACCAACATCTGAATGTCTATAATTTTTATTCAAATTGAAAAATGGCCTTAAGAATAAGCCTAGAGACTAACTACAACTTTACTTGTCTACTGATTTACGCATTACTTTACAATGTATGATATAATTTGTATGGGGCTTGATTTCCATATCACCCCATACTTCATTATAAATGCTGTAGATGATTACTGTTCAGGGTAATGTGCATGCAAACTAGAGGAGAGCTAACTGGGGGAGCTAACTAGAAAACCAACTTGGTTAACTTAGCTCCCCAGCACAAACGTTCTTCAAACCACCTTATTTTAGTGTCCCATTTTTCTTGTTATTTTTCTACATATTGTTTGTAAAGTCTGACATTGTATTTTTCTACTTGAGCTAATAAAAAATTACTAGTCTTATCTCCGGTGTAATATAATTTATTCACACAACTGATGTAAAACAAAGTACCCAAAGCATTCTTAACAATGTACCTAACCCTAACTAACAAAGAAAATTACAATCTACAGAGAACTTTATTGACGCTATTAAGACAGCACAGATACCTGACGACTACAACCTTTTGTCTTTTGATGTGAAGTCACTGTTCACCAGTATTCCACTTCAACTAGCATTACAGTGTACCGAGACAGCTATACAGCAATCTACAGTTCAACTTCCGTTACCGACAGAAGACATCATGGACTTACTGAACCTTTGCCTTACGTCGACGTACTTTCAGTACAACGGTAAACACTACAAACAGTTACATGGAACAGCCATGGGGTCTCCTGTTTCTGTTGTTGTCGCGGAAATTGTGATGCAACACGTGGAGGAACGCCCCCTTGCAACTTACCGACAGACGATACCGCTTTGGTTTCGCTACGTTGACGACACCTTTACCGCCGTTCACAAAGACGAAATTGACGGTTTTCACAACCACCTTAACGAACAGAACGCCGACATCCAGTTTACTAAAGGTTTCGAAGAAAATGGAAAACTTCCTTTTCTAGACTGTTTGGTAAGCCGCGACAACAACGAACTGCGAACGAGAGTATACAGAAAACCGACACATACCGACAGATTACTTGACCAATCATCCTACAACCCGACTTCACACAAAGCCACGACTATAAAGACTTTGACGAGACGAGCGCAACTAGTTTGTGACACAGCGGACAGCTTACGTGATGAAAACAGTTACCTAGAACGTGTCTTTCACAAAAACAATTACAACGCTGACTTTGTTAGACGAAACATTTACCGACCTACTGAAACTGACGCAACGAACAGGAACCCAACACCGGTTACTACAGTGACTATACCTTACATTAAGGGCACTTCTGAAATCATCTCACGGATCCTACAGCCCTACAGCATCCGTGTAGCCCACAAACCTACAATCACCTTACGACATTTACTGACCAAGGTAAAAGACAAGGTCGAACCTAACAACAGACAGGGAGCAGTTTACAAGATCAAATGCTCCGACTGCCAGGCTTCTTACATTGGTGAGACTGGCAGAAACCTTAACACGAGACTGACTGAACACAAACGAGCCACAAGAAATGGTGATACCAACAATCATATTGCTGTACATCATCAACTGACAAACCACAACATTGACTGGGACTCTGCCCATTGCTTAACCTACAGTACAAACTATTTTCAACGACTGACTCTGGAAAGCTGGTACACCAACTTGGAACGAACACCTCTTAACAGATGACAACAACTACCGGCGCCTTACAAACGACTTATCCATGACGAAAACAAAACCGACAAACGGACTTCTAACAAACCGACATAATTTGACTAACTATAGACGGACCAAACACCGACCTATTTGACAAACAATAGACGGATCGAAACTGACCAATGACTGGTAACAAACTTTACACGAGTCTTTCAGCCAATACCATCATGGCTAAACTGACCAATCACGTTTAACAGACCAGACTTATAACATCATCGTCTGACAAACATTATTCACTTGACTCTGAAGATGACTTCCGCTCAGGTTGTCGAAACGTCAGTCACCAACAACAGTTCTTTTCAGAACTACCCTCACCCGGACGATCAAACTAGACGAACTAAAGAAAATTAATAAATTGTATTACACCGAAGATGAGCAGATTATTATTATTACAAATTTCTTGTTTTGGGAGAACGAAACAGTACAGTTTGCAGCATTTATAATGAAGTATGGGTGACACGGAAATCTAGCCCCGTAATGTTTCATTCTTCAAAAACATTTGCACATACATTTTCCTAAACCATAAAGGTGCAGCAAGCATATAAAGTATGGGGTTATAAGGAAATATAGCCAAAATGCTAACACGTTTATGATGGCAAATGTTGCACCATCGCTCTAGAACAGACCACTCCTTGTAGTGTCCTATGTGCAGGTCTTACGCAGTTTTTCTGGAATGATTTATCGTACCTCTGGCTACGTGAAAACTCCAGTTTAAGGCGTTAATACTTGTACAACTGAATATAGCTGTGCGACAAACACTACACGCAGCCATCTTGAATCGGAGATATGAGTGGCTACCAAGCCTCTAAAACGAAACAAAACTGAGTAGGGGCTGGAGAGTTCTTATTTCATTTTCATAAAACTCATGAGTTTTACAACTAGCAAATAATAGTGGAGAAAAAGAACTTCTTTTTTGAGGGGGGATAGCTTTGTAAACCAGAACTTTACCTTTTTATGGCCTTTTGACACATTACATAACTATGTTTGCTATTGAATAATCTCTTTCCCCTCCCCCATTAGTAGTATATTTTGCCTCGAAGCGGGAAATATTGTCTGTGGACTCAAAGGTACAAATCATATGATGAAAAATGTGTCTGTAAATTTTTTTTGTGATTCTTGCCTTGAACAGATGAATGTGGAATTGTGAATCCGTAAAATGGGCCAGTGCTTTGGCGCAGAAGGTGGGGGACTATTTAGTTTTAAACAAAAGCGTGGATATGATCGCTTCACCCGTTTCGCTCCAAAGAGCAAATGGTAAGTTTCAGTCGATGTCGTGTTCTAGAATATTTTTTGTAGATCTTATAGTTATCTTATATTTACTATTATTGATTTAATTTAGTTGTTACAGTAAGAAAGAAGTTAAAGATATGACCCTCGGGATATGACCGAAATCCAATAGTCCTCGACTTATTTTTTACTGTTTTCGAACAAGCAAACTTTATATTCTTTCTGAGTTCTTTACAGGGTGTCAGACTAAATAAGAATGGAAGTATGCGAAATTGTGGATTAATACGAATAGATTAGTGATTTCAACTTCTGTTATGTTTTAAACTACTAAAAAGGAGAAAAACCTTTTTCTGAGATGTAAAGAGTTCCTTCTCGTATCTGAGATTCATCGCATTGCGTAAAGTTTTAACACGTATGAACACAGCTGTAAATTGGTGATACAAAGTACAATCCGAATTTTCGAGTCTTTGCCCGAAGTAATTGACATGGACGTTATACTACAGTTTAATACAGGAAAAATCATCAGTTTAAAAGTTCAGTTGTTCAACCCTACTTCTTTTGTTTCTTTGTTTGTTGGAGAAAAATATATCACGTTATTAATAATTTGATGTGACAGCTTGATTGGTCTTGATTGTCTGGCTCTTTTTTCATTGGTCCCTGAAGATGGCGTGGTAGAAATGACATGTATTTTTCTAAACAAAAGAAATGGGCATAATGCTACTCTTCAGCTACCAACAGATTATTCTTGTGTACACCCTTTTATTTTGTTTTCATATTTCATTTGGAGCCTACTTCTAGATTGTTTTCTCTGTCACGCATTGCAAAAATAAATTGAAAAGTATTCAGTGGATAAAGTCAAGAAATTCTGATCTTATAGGAAATAAATAAAGAAGACACTTATCCAAGTTTTAGGACTGTGCGTTTTTCCAAACTACAGATATTCATCAAGAAATTTACAGAGCCCAGTATGGAAATGCCATGTTGGTGCACCTCTGTGGTGCACCAATATGGCAGCTGAAAAATAGTGCAAACATCGGGAGCTTATGATGGCCATCTAGGTGACTGATTATCTGAACTGAACAAGCAAGCATTTACATGAGCACTTTCCCTAATAATCTTACTTCTAAAAAAGCATAAAATCATTAGATAGGTATATATTTTTTGACAGATGCAATTGTAGCTTTGTGTCACTCACCACCATGAGCCTGAAATTCAAAATACGCTGGTTTCCAAACGAAGCACAATATTGAGCTGTAAAATTGTAAACAGATATAAATTTACCTTCTCTTATGCCTGAGGAGGATAAAAACTTTGGTGGCTCTTTACTTTTCGATTTTAGAAAATAATGAAGTCACATGAAAACAATCCATTCACTTATATTCTTAAAACATTTTCTGTTTTATATTCAGGAGATATGCAGATGAGCATCTATTGACAGAAATACAAGATCCTCGATCAGATGATGAGCTTGATTTATCAGGTTTGTTGGACCATTGAAATCATAGTTGCCACTTTTGGCAGAGTTGGGCAGTGTTGTTCCCATAACTGATTCAATGCCAGAGCACAGAATATAGACTTAACAATCATCCATCACAACCCTGTTGAGTTCCTTGTACAGCTTCTGATAAAAAAGCCATGTTTAATCTGGTGTCCATTAGGTACCATGCCAGTCCTGAAAAATATAAGTGGTAAACTCTCCACCCACCCCCTGAAAAAATGCAACCAAACACAAATGTTGGTAGAAAAATATTGGGCTTGGGTTGTGTGTGGTTGTTAACCCTTTCACTCCCAAGGGGTCTCCATTTGACGAGTAAAATCGTCTGGCGTTAGACAGAGTAAAATCTATAAAGTCACTCTTGGGAGTGAAAGGGTTAAGGGAGATAGTTTTTAACCCTTTCACTCCCAAGGGGTCTCCATTTGACGAGTAAAATCGTCTGGCGTTAGACAGAGTAAAATCTATAAAGTCACTCTTGGGAGTGAAAGGGTTAAGACTATACCAACCAAAAATGATCTCAAAACTCTGCACTGGACTTTGAAGAAGCAAGAAGCTAGTATTAAATTGGTACATCAATTATTATTTTGGTTTTATTTATCACCAGAAATCAGTCACGTTCGTGATAGTAACCAACTGCAAACAGCACGACCATCATATTCATCACATAATACAACTGGATACAGACAAGAAAGGTAACATAATTATTAGACACTTTCTTTCTCTTCTTACTTCTGGCAACTACTACTACATGTTCCATTAAGAACTGAATAACATTCACGTTCCTTGCAGGCAAGAAAGGTAGCATGCAGAATAGACTTGTTGAAGTACTCTTTATTCATTAATAATGCCGTTGGATGTCCCAGGCTTGTTCGTATTTTGGAAGATGGTATTTTATTTAAAGGGATGCTGCTATACCGTTTTAGGTGAACTTTTGTAAAATAATCCACTGTTGTTGCAATAACTACCGAATAAAATGCACTCTGTCTCTATTCAAAATTACAGCACAAAAACAAACAGGGGGGCTAAAGTATTTTTGAGGCGTGAGCACAATATTTTATGTACAAAGGGGTAGGAAAATGAAACATCTCTTAAGTTTTGCACTGTAAATTTAGTGATTGAATGGCCTTGATGGACCTGTGGTTTTTCTGACAAACGTGTATTTATCAAGGAGTCTTAGGATTTCAAATATGCAAATATTGCTGTTTCAGGTATGCAAAATTTTGGGTCTTGAATGCTTGATCTCCAGGTTATAAACAAGGACCTTTAATTGTTGAAATTGTCAGATCAACCATTGAATAGCTCTGTATATCAGACTCTCAACCCAAAACTCTCTAGTTATCTGATGCACTCATGATCAAATATTATAACTGATTATGAATTCATGCACTCTGCAGCATTAAGATTAAGGAACCAAAGAGCTGAGCTTAAGTTGTTACACCAACCTTTAGTCAGAACAGGTTACTGTTGTCAATTCAAGTCTAAGTTAAGTACTGCTGGCATTGAGGCAGTGGTTTGTGATATCTCTACATGCCATAATGTATTTTAACAATATTCATTAATAAATGGGGACAGAGTAGTTTGTGCAGCAGTGCTCCTGGGTGTGTCATGCTGCGAAAACCTTAATGCACTCTGGGTATGTGGGCCTCATGAGGTTCTTGTGTACTGATACCTAAAATACCTTAATTAAAGGGTTTGAAATATTCACCATTCTAAAGGCAAACTGCACTCAAAATAATACCAAGCAGCTACCAATACAAGAAATAAGGTAAATGAAACTAATTGATTAAGTAAGTTATACCACCATAAGGTGAAAGGGAGGTGCTGACATTTCGAGCGCTAGTCCTTCGTCAGACCTTTGATGAAGGGCTAACACTCGAAACATCAGCACCTCCCTTTTGCCTTATGATGGTATAACTTACTTAATCAATTCGTTTGATTGACCCAATTTCTTGTATTAGTAGCTGCTTGGTAATATTTTGAGTAGTTTGCCTTTCAAAAATTGTAACCACCCCCCTCCCCCTCCATTGTTGACCAACTTGTGTGAGAGTACCAGTGTACAGTTTGTAGTAGTTGCATGAAAAATTGCACAAATCATTGCCCCGAGCGACAATGCCTTTAGGCAGTTTGGAGAAATTCTCAGGCTCTACACTGGTCGAGTTTCCAGAGGCAGTAAAGCATTTTCTGCAGATAACAGTTTTTAAGTATTGTATAGGTGATGGAAGGGAAAACACATCTAACAGCAGGTTGTGTATTTTGCTTCATCCTTTCTGTTGTCACTTTCTTGACAATTACAATTTTTTGTAAATCACAAGATGTAGAAATTATGTGTATTTTTTGGAGAAAATGTAATTCTGGGTGACTTGTGGATTTTCAATTCAAATAAAATTCAAAACCTCCTGAACAAAATATGGGGTAATCTGTTTTACACGCGCATATTTATTTACAGTCATTAAATTCGTATTTCCAGCCGAGTCACGCGAGTTTTCTCGTAGAAAACGCGCACTACACGAAAAAGCTGGGACATCACGCGCGCTTTCGCAATTCCTTAGGTTACTTAGCGCATGATACACTGGTTATGTAGATTGTAAAAAATTCTTCCGTCTCTTTTTCTCTCAAACGTTTTTACGGTACAATCTACAGCGTTTAACTCTCTTAGCCCGGCACACCCCATTTTTACGTTATCCGTCTGCCGAGTATACGACTGTCATTTCAAAGGAAAGCCTTGCTCATCATAAGACAACAACTGCGCAGTTATGTAAACTTGATCTCTTTTAATAATTCGTGTTTTAGCCATTACTACCCCTTACTGCAGTATCAATAAACAGCGTACGTAACTTGTGCTCCCAAAACTGGAAAATTCTTTGGAATAGCCCTAAAAAGTACTTTGCTATGCAGTGGTTGTTTGATATACTATACAGTGCGGTTCTAACCTTTTCACCCGTGGATCAAACCATGCAGCATGACAATTCTTTGTAAAGCTACTGAACAGTACTGTACTGCGGTACTCTGATGAAAAATGGTAGGCTTGTGGGATGTGGCTTGAAATGACAACGTCAAAATGTAGTAAGGATACGTTAAAGCCACACTTGCGCACTGAGGCGACGGTGGTAGAAGGGATAAAACCCTGTTGCTACCAAAAAAAGGATGAAAAAATTGAGCTCAAAAGCCAGCAGCCATGGACAGCTATTTCGGCCTTGTTAAGCCTCATCAGCATGGCACAGCTAGCAGATGAGCTCTGGGTTCCCACCACTGGGTACTGCTACTGTCGCCTCAGTGCGCATATGTGTGGCTTTAACATATCCTTACTACATTTTTTTGTATTGTGGTACTGTTTGTTTTACTATACAGTGTGGTTCTAACTTTTTCACCTGTGGATCAAACCATGCAGTGTGACCATTCTTTGGAAAGCTACTGAACAGTACTGTACTGTGGTACTGTTTGTTTTACTATACAGTGTGGTTCTAACTTTTTCACCTGTGGATCAAACCATGCAGTGTGAACATTCTTTGGAAAGCTACTGAACAGTACAGTACTGTGGTCCTGTTTGTTTTACTATACAGTGTGGTTCTAACTTTTTCACCTGTGGATCAAACCATGCAGTGTGACAATTCTTTGGAAAGCTACTGAACAGTACTGTACTGTGGTCCTGTTTGTTTTACTATACAGTGTGGTTCTAACTTTTTCACCTGTGGATCAAACCATGCAGTGTGACAATTCTTTGGAAAGCTACTGAACAGTACAGTACTGTGGTCCTGTTTGTTTTACTATACAGTGTGGTTCTAACTTTTTCACCTGTGGATCAAACCATGCAGTGTGACAATTCTTTGGAAAGCTACTGAACAGTACAGTACTGTGGTCCTGTTTGTTTTACTATACAGTGTGGTTCTAACTTTTTCACCTGTGGATCAAACCATTCGCTGTGACCATTGTTTGGAAAGCAACTGAACAGCACTTCCACTGATTAAGTGTTTTCTGATATTGTTCTTTGCGCACTTATATTTAACAAAACTCAGATCATCATAACGTTGTTTACATTTCTTTGCGCGTTTAAATCAATTAAATGGTTTCATTACCGTAGTATGAAAATCTATTTCCAAACTCCCAAAACTGAGGATCTTTACTTCTTGTAAGGCATCCTGAAAAGTGATTAAGGCAGTGTTCTTGTAACAGAGATTCTACATGAATTCCAAGGACGCCTGCGGTCAGAATGCCAGCAGTTTCCAATATAGATGCCAAAGTGAGGCAAAACACCACGTGATATGAGATACACCTTTTCGCAATAGTGTGGAAAGAGTTTGAAAATATCATTCCAGTGGCAGTACCTTGAATAAAACACAACATCCAAACGATCCATACCTTGGGAACAAGACGAAACCATGTCGCAAGAACCAAGAAAATGGTTTCAGCGAGCGGAAAAAACGCAAGAATTGGTGCTGCAGTGAAATAGAACCCAGGCGCAACCGAGCGGAGCACAGACATGAAGCATCGCCCAAGGAACTCTCCAACCATGGTGCTGAGAACGTAATGCTCAAAATGCCCCCGGGGGACAAATTCGGGACCATTCCCGGCGTCATCAAAAGAAAGAGTCGTCAAAATGGACGTAAGAATAATGTACTGCCCAAAGTACACTAGAAAGAGCATCAGCATGTGATGAAAGAGTTCCCATACCGTTCTTAATCTTTCCTTCCAGTGCAGCGTGAGGTCGCAGTCGATTTGAAAGGGAGTGAACTCCTCTCTTTGAAAAACATTCTTCGAGCGTTTTCCGCGGAGAAGGTTCCCTTTGAAGAAAGCAAACGTGAGGAGAAAGACCGCAGGCCAAATTGCAGACACCAGGATCGCTGTCCTCGGGTCAACAGGTGCCCACACTGTTAAACCTGTTAGAAACAGGAAAAGTCGGGTAATCTGAGCAATTTATGGCCTGCCATAAGGTACAGTCCCTTTGAAACTCAAATTCCAATCAAACAAAGCTCTTAATTGACCATTTTGATCCCAAGATTTGAGTAACAAATTCTCCTAATTAGGTGTCACTGCTTTTTGTGTGATGTGAGTGGGCAAATTCGGTGTTAATCGATTCAGCAACCATGCATTGACTTTTTTGCAATTCTTATTATCTACTTGCGTGATAATAGGTTGACACTGTATGGTGAAATTGTTTATTGGTCACTTTGGGTAGTTACTAAATCAACTTGAAGGGATTTCTCGAAAACACAATATTATCGTTCTACCAAGCCGGCGATAGATAATTCAAGACAAAACAACAGGACACTAAAGTCTTGGACATATCTAGATTTTTCCTTGTACACGTGTTAGACCCCTGGAGGCCGGTTAATATCCCATTTGCGATATTATGGTATTGCACAGCAGTCTTGTGGTTGTTTTAACTTTTTCCGCTTTTAAACAGGAAAAAAATGGCTATGGACTACATTAGTAAATAAAATCTAAAGAATTAACTCGAATAAACTGAAAGTTAGATGTTTTGGCTTTATACCATTTGTCTTAAGTTTGCCATCCGTTTTGTTGCCTTTTCCTAGTTGCATTTTTGTGCGAATCCGCCGAGTCTCAAGGTCGTGAAAACGCTCCAGTTTAGAGGTACATGCAGTCCCTTGGTCTTCCAACTTAACAAAATATATTTTTACTATAGCATTTTAATATTTCAGTTAGCTTAGTTATCTAGTCTAATCTTTTACATATTGTTTCTTCTTGGTTAAACAGTTCTATCAACTACGGTATAATAAACGACGCATTTAAATCCAAGTGATCTGTATGCCTATTCTACTATGGTAAATATTAACAAGTCTATTAAATACTGCTCAACTTAAGCTGCTTGTAAAACCTTGTAAAAGATCTTTTACAAAGAACGCTTTTAATAAATTTAGGCAAAAAGGTGTAAATTATTTAGTATTGTCCTAATTTAAACATGTTTATAAAAAGGTGAAGTACGTTATCAGGACTCGCCAAAACTGCCAAACCATTAAAAAGCAAGGAACTGTAGGTTTTTAATGTGCTTGCCGAGATCGCGGCAAGATTTCCGCACAGGTCCCTACTTCATTATGCATGCTGTAGTTGAATTGTCTTGGCCCTGAGAACGAAACCGTACGGCTACAGCATGCATAATGAAGTAGGGACCTGTGCGGAAATCATTTCGAGATCGCTTCGAAGTGGCTTTTTTAAAACTTTTCTATAATAAAAAACATTTGGTCGAATTTGTTAGGACGCCTCGTGAAACAGTTATAAACAAGCTGCGCACATGTTTTTCTTTTCGGGATTTTGGATTCAGGCATTTGTTTTGCATTGTGATCATTGTGACTTATTTTGTAATAGGGGGAAATATGAAAACAGACCACTAACTAGTAACAAATGGAAATCCTTTTGTACATTTTGGAGTTTGCAACTTTATGACACGCTTTGTAATCAAATCTCTTCAAAAAAGTCTGTTCGGCGGCAGCGCTAAGAAACATGACGTAAGTCTGTAAGACTTGAAGAAAACTAAAAATGTAAAATCTTAAAGGAAATTGAACTCAATAAGTCATTGCTTACCAACATATGAGGCAGCTCCCAGCACACCTCCAACACCACTACCAGCTATAATACAACAAAAAGTAAGTCCGTGAAACATTACAGCGGCTTGCATGAGCAAGCTAACTTCACCAATACCAGTACCCACGGAAACAAGGCAAAGTCCAGCAAAGCGACCACCAAGGCTTGAAATAAACACGGCACAGAACTGTCCTGCCACGACAAAAGTGGACGCAACAAAGATTTGAACTGCGTGTGAAATCTTCCCAAAACAAAGTGAGATGACTTTCAAAACACACGACGGAACTGTTAACGCGATAATGACCAATCCAGTAGATTTGTTTGTCCCTGCTAAGACATCTTGTGCTGCACAGACGAAGGTTATGAACGGAGCTACAATAGCTACTCCAAGAATAAAGAAGGACAAGGAAAACCGCGGCGCCTTTTCGTCATCTTGCTCCCAGGAATAAAAGTCACTTTCTTCAGAGTCGGAGGCTGAACTGTTGAAATCTCCTTGACTCGTTTCGTTCATCATATTTGCAAAAAAACTTCAGTCAACTTTTAAATCTATTTCACAGACACGTTAAACCCAGCTGAAGCTGAGCAGCCGTGTTCGCTGGCCGCCCGAAATGAATAACAGCTAGAACAGAGGTATTTGCATTCTATCAAATATGCTTGTTTTTTATTACAATGCGTTTTTATGCCCCAGAGATTTCCAACTATAGCAAACAAGAAGCGACGCACAAAATGAAGCGTAAACACGGAGAAGCGTACTGCATCGTACAAAGTTAGTTGCCAAAACATTACAAGCTATTACAGAACTGATGCCATTAAACAGAAAAAACACAAACTCGGAATCCTGACTTATGTAACTCACATGAATGACCAAGAAAAATGTACGCGAATTAACTTCTTGTTACCGAAGTGACGGTTCATTGACTTCGTTAAAAATAAAACAGCTTTGTCAATATAAAAGTGAACCTTTCAAAGAAGATGGAAGGTTAGCAAGGATAGTAAATCCGTTTTGTTTCTGTCGGTTTAGTTTTTCCTCCACTTTAACAGTATTTTTGTTTTGAAAATGTACAATCTTGAGGACTTTGTAAACTGGATATTATAGACCTTTACTTTAGTTGCCTGAATTTAAAAGCGTTGTTCAAGCGTTGTTATGAGCTTATTTATGTAATAAGTATTTATGAGTAATAAGTGTAAATAATAATGTTTAAAATCAATTAATATTTATAAGTATTATAATAAGTATTAATTTATTTATGAGCTTATTTATGTAAGAAGCGTTGTTATGAGGTCCAAAAATACACGTGCACAGAAACCAGATTGGCAGGTCAACATCTACGCCGTGTTTTACTTAATGTAACTATCTAGTACTGGAAAACACTTATTGATTCTTCGGATTCGCGTGTTTTCGCCACCTGATTTCTAGGGACATAAGACAATTATCTAACAAAGGGGGGAGGGGGCGTGTCACGGGCATATCAAGACCCCCCCCCCCCCAGGCTAGACTAGCTACCCCCAGCGATGAGTGCAGTCTGCTACGGAAACACGTAAAAACCAACTCACATTGTCCAGAGGCCCCGCCAGGGTAAATTCCGACAAGCGACACGGGCCGAAAAGTAGCGACAGCGACCAAATGAAATAGCGACAAACGACTGCCATTCTATTAAAAAATGTCGACAGCGACATCAAAGCCGAGAACTAGTGACAAAGAACTGAAGTGGTTGTCCCTTAATTTCCGACAGCGACGTGAAGCCTTGACAAAACGCCGACACGAGGCATTTTAAAATTCCGACAAGCGACCTGGGACCCCCCCCCTCCCCTGGCAGGGCCTCTGTCCAGCCATCTTGACCTCACGAACAAGCTTGGTCAATAAAGGATTCATGATATGACCCTTTTGCCTTCTTTTGTTTCGCGGGACAATGCGGGAAATCCCGAGAGGGTGAGATAGGCCCATGCTGCCCGCCCGCGGAACCAGCCATGTAACTGCATAGTGGCAGGAAAACGTTCTCCAGCCAAATGCTGTTACTTCTAAAAGACACAGAATTTCCAAAGACAGTATGATGTATGTCCCAGCTAAGGAGCCTTGCGTTAAAGGCGGGTTTTGGCGTTATCCAAAATATAACACAATTAGCGGTAACTTCTGTGAAATATTTATTGCAAACCAATAAAATTCACTTTATAGTTATAATATAACTATTCTAGTCAATCTCTAAATGGTTTGGCAACATTCTCTCTAATAATTTCTGAAAAGAAGAAATAGTTTGAGGGGATTAACCAGTCTTGTAGGGTTAAACGATAATCTACCTGGGAAAAACTTAGAACCACACTTTATAGTTAAACAAATAGTAACACAGTACAGTACTGTTCAGTAGCTTTATAAAGAATGGTCACACTGCATGGTTTGATCCAGAGATGAAAAAGATAGAACCACACTGTATAGTAAAACAA
Source organism: Ricordea florida (assembly GCA_949710005.1). Classification (NCBI taxonomy): domain Eukaryota; kingdom Metazoa; phylum Cnidaria; class Anthozoa; order Corallimorpharia; family Ricordeidae; genus Ricordea; species Ricordea florida. Next base: position 26,574,798 of record OX453285.1, read on the forward strand.
ACAGTACCACAGTACAGTACTGTCCAGAAGCTTTTTGGGGGGTTTTCAAAGACAAGCAAAAGTTCAAGATATTTGATAAAAAAAATTATGAACACTTTTTAGATTTTGTTGATATTTCAAATTTTTGTCCTGGTATCTTAAAAATTATCATCAATTTCTATAAAAACACCTAAGAGTACAATGGGTTAAAAATTCTTAAACATTAAGAGACAAAAGTAATTAAACACTGTGATGTGTTTGAAAATCTGAGAAACCACAGTTCATTCTGACAACTTTAACATAAGTCTAAACAATTCATTAGTGAAACTATATTACAGACATGGTAAGAATGTCTTTCCCACATAATCAAACAACTAGAGTTTCATAAGATACTTCACTATGCAGTGCAGTTTCCCAGGCTCTTTCTGATATTTGATACATAATCAAACACTGCCTTTCCTGTTTGATTACATGAATTATATGACAAATCAGCTATCTTCTGTTAAACTACTACAGTTGCAAACACTGTTCCTGATCACATTCTGGTCACCTTAGAACTTTGGTTTCATCGGCACAAAGTCGAAATCAAAGCAATTAGGCTGAAAAAGAGAGGAAAACATTCACAGGAAATACATTTCAATACAACTCCTTTACAAAAGGGAAGTACAGTTTGTAGGGGAAAGTGAAGGAGTACCAGGTGAAAATGGGTTAGGAAATTCCAGATGTTAAAGCCAGAGGTTGTGTCTGATGAGTCCTTTACAAGACATACCCAACTTCACTTAAACTTGGTTAAGAATAAAATGCAAAAACTACCTCTACTTAAGATTCGAGCAGCTAAAATCAATAAACAACTCAGAACAGAATATCTAAGAAATAAAAACAAACCTGTTAAAGCTGCAGATAAAAGACCCCAATTTAAAGCCTACTGTAACTATGTGGCCATTGTAAGGTATTATAACTTCATTGGCTGTCTGAGACAATTATACTTACCATTCCCACATGTTTATTTGGAAAAGAAAAGTTGCTCCAACAAAATACTGGCAAGCTCTATGATAGAAGAAATATAAATTAAATTTTGAAAACAACAGAGCCAATAGGGACTAATCAAACAAGGATTTCTTCCATTACTCTTACTTCAATGTGTTTCACAATCACATAAGAATGATGAAGCCTCCCTATAGCTAAAAGTTCATCAAAAAACACTCTATTCTGTCAGAAGTGAGGGCAAGAGCTCAAGCTTAAAAGGAATAATAAGGGAAACACATGCTCAACATTGAATGATTTCTAGTTGTACCTGATGGGTGGGGCCACTGATCGCCTCTGACATCATTGATTTAGCCATGAAGTAATCAGTCACCTAAAAAACAGAAATAAACAATGTTTTAGAATAAATAATATACATAAAAAAGTTTCAATTCACTGATTCGATGAGAGCAGGTCCAATGATCCCAAACAGTTCAAAAAGCTGAAATTGAGTGTAGAAATTTAAAATTAAAGTTTTGCAAACACATCTATAATTAATAGGTAATCAAATGGTTATGAGTACAATTTTGTAAAAATAAGCACTCATAATTATTTCTCAAACACAACAGGCTAAAGCAATTTTTGTAAGATATTTGATTACCAATACAAAGAAACCTTGTTAACTGATTTTTGAGATAGCAAGGCCAGAGAGGGAATCAAAAATCAAACTTCCTCCGTTTTCAGCACCCTACAAGTCTGCAGAGAACTGGACAGAGCTAGGAGACGAGTGTTCTTTCCACTCTGTGGTACAACTTACTCCTGACAGCATCTTGCTCATCTTAGCCATTCTAGCCTGTAAGAACCAACACAACTACCCAGCTCTCTTAGCAACAGTTTTTCCAACTTTCAACATTGTGCTTGCCTTACAAGTTGACAGGCTGGGCTATAAAACAATAAACATCATTTTCAAACTTCCTCTGCTATAATGTTTGATGATGTGGTTTCTCCTATTAGCCTGCCTTCATTGACATCATATTACCTTAGTATCATAGCAACCATCAGCACTCCTGTCATGAGGAACTAGCAAGTCTCCTCGAGAACATATGGCTTTAAACGGGTTATCATCAGAATATTTGTCGTGAGGATAATCTAGAAAAACAGTAAAGGGAACATCAAGCTGTTAGATACTGGAATAAAAGAGGGAATGCAACTGTACTGTGGTACTGTTTGTTTTACCATACAGTGTGGTTCTAACTTATTCATCTGTGGATCAAACCATGCAGTGTGACCATTTTTTGTAAAGCTACTGAACAGTACTGTACTGTGGCACTGTTTGTTTTACTATACAGTGTGGTTCTAACTTATTCATCTGTGGATCAAACCATACAGCGTGACCAATCTTTGGAAAGCTACTAGACAGTACTGCACTATAACTTTTTGTATTAATTATACAATGATGTTCTGACTTCTTTGCATGAGGAAAGAAACAGTTTGGTAGGTTTTGGTTCGCTCCTTATGGTGACTCAACTAGGAAGCCCAAAAGCCTTACCTCTTAGAGAAGCATCTTTTTTACAACTAGAGTGCAACTTTGAAAACTGAAATCTTGCTGGTATTGGTACACTTCTATGTATTGTTTCCAATTTTATTTTTCCTTAAAGTGGAAACCAATTGTTTTCTTATTTAAGACACCAATGCATGTCACAATGCCGCAAAAGTCCATTACCATTGGAACGTAGAATTTGTTTCATCGACTCAATATCAGTAACTTTCCCCTGGTCTCGACGAAAGATTTTTGCCCTGGGGGACAGCTGGTAGGAATACTGTATACCACGTTTCTGAACAAACTCAGGATAGCCACTTAGGTTGTAAATCTGCAGAAAATATGGAAAGCATTTAGTCACTGGTTAACCCTTTCACTCCTTTGATCTGAGCAGTACTTCTCCTTAGTGTGTTCCATACTCTTCCATATATGTTAGTTTGGAGAATTTATCATAATATTCTTTGAGTTAAAAGCTTGCACCACTCTCATTAACTCTATGGTGGCAATGTAATAATATTAGGAACCTTAAGCAAAACACGACAACGTTGACTACTACACAAAACAATTAAGTGTTGATGAATGAAACAATGAAACTGCATGTGCAAAGTACAGTCTAGTAGATTTCTTTGCCATCATCTGCAAAACAACAACATGAAATCACCACTGTTCAAGACGCAAGTTCACAGTGACAAAATTGCCAAGAAAAATTTGGAATGAACTGTGAACGAGTTAAGTTGGAAAAATTGACGGTTTGAAAAGTTATGAAAAAAAAAAAGAGACAAGCCTGCATGCTGCCATTTGTACAGGAGGAATACAAATAAGTTTTTTCGAACATCAGGTCCTTAGCATTGTCGTCGTTCTTGCTTAAGCTTCCTGTTGACAGGAGAAGTGGCACATTGACATTGGATTAACTCAGTTGTACAGATTTTTGTCAAGGTTTCTGAGCTGCATCTTAGGATGAAGTTCCTTTATGGCAAGTTGTACTCTAAGAACAAAGTGAATAGCATTCCAAAACCATTTAAGTCTGAGTTCTGTCTTAGTTTAAATGCAGTAACTTTGCATGTTACTTTACCTTTACATAGGAAAGCAAGTTATCCTAAAAAGGAATAATGATATTAACACACCTGTTCATAGAAGGGTTTGTTGTAAGATGGCCAGTATCCAGCCCGAAGGATCTCTGTTTGATCTCCACTGACAACCAACCTTTCACATAAAAACCATTCAGACATAGCCAAGTTTACACCAGGAAAAATTTTACAGAGAAAAATACAAGAAATATAATTTCATTGAAAGAAACCAACTCAGATACTGTCACAAATATTTTGATGTCCACTTACCCAGGTATCTGTTCTACTACCCACAGTGCTCCTGCGTGCAGGGTTTTGTTTAACTCAACCTTCTTCAAATCTAAGACCATGTACTGGTTATTGTAAGTACCTACAGAGATTGCATATCAAGTTAAAGCTCAGTCCTTTATATGAGACCTATGTCCTTATGCTGGGATTATGTGGCATAAATCTCCTTGGGGAACTGTCACTCCCTCATGAATGGGGTGCCAGTCCACCATACGATGGGAAATCTCATGTACATACCATTCAGGGTTTTCAATAAGAACTGTAGCAGCAGGAGATTTGTGTAAAGTAATAGGAGAATATTCTGAAAGCACTCCATGTCTAAATTTAAAACTAGCTCAGGCCATCTACATTTGACCAGAGAATTCTTCATAGTAGCTGAAGAATTCTTCGTAGTAGCTGGAGAATTCTCCGATCTCCAATGCCTAACGAACACCATGACCATTATGATAATCTATTCCCCCGTGTGTTCTTATTAACATTATGTGGTACATGGTATGTGTATATTCAAGAGATCTTTGCCACCCAGGGTTAACACCAGCTGGTGTCTATTCATGGAACTGAGAGAACAGAGACAGTTAAGAGCAAATGTTTCTGTGTGATGGGGGGTGGGACAAGGGGGGGAGGACATGAAAAAGCCTAATAAACCCAGCATCTGCAAAAGATTGTTTTGAAAAACGAAAAACAAATTGTAACTGGTTAAAAATAAATTCCTAACCTATTAGTTTGCACAAACAAAAGGAAAAAAATTTTAAAAAGTGAAACAGCAGTTAGTACTATAGCTGTTAGCTCAAACTTTGGATCATTACATGTTTATTAACATCACCTGAATTATACTGTTTATAGATCTCAGCCCATTCCTCTCCACTATGAGCCATGACATTGGACAAACGAACTCGGTGCCAGGCAAGCAAAGACTCATTGGAAACATATGACAGCAGTGAATTATTGAACACACTGTTGGTTGTCTGTACCATAACAAGACCACTGAAACAAAAAATGACCAATGATGGAACAGTACAAGATCCTAGCCTGTATGCTAGTTGATTTTACTAATACTATTCATTTTTTAACTCGTGGATACGCAAAGCGAATTTGCGAGTTTTTGTGGGGACTCCGATATGCAAATTGTCACTCACTCACTCACTCACTCACTCACTCCAGTGTAGACACACTTCGTAATTAGTCGGATAGAACTCGGGGGCACCGATATGAAGACGACAATTGTCGTGACCGAAGTCGTCAAAGTCTGTTGATGAAAGTTCACGCTGAAAGTGTATCGTACCGTTGCCAGAGTTTGTAATGATTTTGTAGCTTAAGAGGACGATTAGCGAGGCCCTGTTTGGGGTAAATTTCGACAAGCGACATGGCCTTGAAACAGCGACATAAAGGACCTGAAATGGCGACGAACGACGAGCCGCTCACAGGAAATTACGACAGCGACCTTCGACCTTCTGAAATTGCGACTTGAAAAGGTTTGAAACTCAGACGCGCGACATAAAGAACCTCACTAACAGAGCCTCATTAGCGGTCTTACTAAAATCAAAAGGAGTTTAAATGTTTCCAGTTAGGACAATGACCAACTTGGAGACTGAATTTCATGAGCCTTTTACTCGGCCAGGCGCTAAACGTGAACAGATGATAACTATTCGCTTTTCCGACATCGACCGCCATCGACCGCCCCCAAGATTACAAGCAGTATATGAATTTCAGTTGGCTCGAAAGTGATCTGAAGATGAAAATCTCTTGCTAATGTAGTAAGCTTTGATGAGAACTCATAGAGCGAAATTAGCACTTAAATGAGAACTTATATGAGCGAAATGAGTACTCGTTATTGAATGAAACTACTACTGAAAACAGATAAATTGATGAATCCATGATGTGAAACCGAAGAACTTCTGTGGCCAACCTGGATAAGAAACATCGCATGGAGGACTTTTCTACTGATTTAAGTGTTAGTACTAACAGGAATGGAGTTGGAAAAGTATTGGGACGGTCAAGAAGTATGTCAACGCTTACCATTAAATATGGAGGCGCATGCCATGACGGAGAAAAGAGTAAGTCATGTAGAAAATGTATTAAGCGTTATATTATATACAATACACCACAAGCCGTTACAATGAAAAGTTTTCTGTCTATTGATTTCCGAATTTACCTTGAAGTGAACTAGATTGTGTTGAAGTAGACATGTTGGAAAAATAGGTTTACCTGTTTTGCTTACTGTTGTGTGACTCATCATATTTACATTGTAAAAACAAGAAGTTATAAGGATAAAAACAAAGATGTATTGCTGTATTAATGATGGCAAGTGTGATTTTTTTTTTAGTGCAACCCTGAATATATATACCACTGATAACCTAAAATGAGATGATAATGTAAATAAACTAATTCAACTTGATAAAGGATTGAGAGTCTTAAGGATTTTGAGATCATCACTAACATACTTTGCAAAAATGCAAGAAAGACTTGTTTGGTATGATTCGTCAGCTGGGCTATCCTACATGGTTTTGTTCATTATCAGCTGCAGAATCAAGGTGGATATTTCTGTTGAATACATTGAATAGACTTGTAGACAACAAAAACTATAATGATGATAAAATTGACAATGTCATGGCAACAAAATTCAGACCTTATTTAGAAGGACCCTGTTACATGTGTTAGAAACATTGCACACACAGACAGTGAGCAGCAGGATACCAGAACTACATTTGGTTTCGGTGCCATTTAATCTTGTACCCTTATGTTAAGTTATCAAATTTTTTAACAACTGTATGCTTGCCACCTGCCTTATAACTGATGCCTAGTGTAGTCAAATGATTGGCATCATGTACTCACTGTATGTTTATTTCAAAAAGCTACTCAGCTCCCTGGTCACTTTTATGTTGTGATTATAGATTATTAAAATTATCTTCAAGTTCATTCAATCACAACTCTGAAAAAAATCTCGTTAATTTTTAAATTATTTCTCTTTTCTCTGTTTTGTAAACATATCCACGAGTTCACCATAGTCCTACTTTGATGTTTCCTATGGATTAAATTGAATCAAGTTAAAGAAGTTCTCACCTATTCATAATATAAAAATCATCCAAGGATACCAAATAACCAGGGTAGCTGGAAAAAGACACCCTCTTTGCCGCTTAATTGCCACAGCATAAAGAAAGAAAAAATGTAAGGTAACTGTTATTAAACGCTATCTAATCCTGTGGCATGTACACCAATCAATTTTGTAACGCAAAGAAAATATGAAAAGGCAGAAAGATTCACCCAAGTTTACACATAATTAACAATTAATAAAGTTCAAACAAACACGCCGTACCTGTGCTTGAATCTTTCAGATTAAAATAGTAATGCTTGTATATCCTCAACATTACACCATATGCAAACCAGCTGAAACCAGACAAAAATCTGTTGTGATATGGGAATGGCAGTGCAGCAGTACCATAAATGTATTAGCAGATCAAGTGGTATATAGTTTTCGCTGAGGAGATTGCACTGTGATACGAGACCAAACTACAAATAATTTCCCTAAATCCATACTGGTAAGTACTGACAATATCATAATTCTGCCAGTAGCCTCGTAATGGAAATACATGTCACATCCCATCCAGTGGAGAGTTACAGACTCCTAGGTGCTTCAAGTTACAAAGTCTTGTTGTGGGCCTCCTGTGACTCATCTGTATCTTTACATTAGTAAGAGTGAGTGTAGTAGTAATGCTCTCATACCTAGAGTGTCCAGCAAATATGTCCTCATACCCTGGCAGAACTTTGATCAGAGCAGAACAGTGCCCCATTCGTCCAAGCTACAGGAAGAATGAGGATGATAAACTGTGGTCAATAGAAGGAAGTGAAAACATAATCTGTATTAATTAGTAAAAAGAGTAGGTAATGTGTAGGAATTTTATCAAGAAGTCCAGGGGTCAAGCAACAGTGTTGACCAAGCTTTGTTTTATTTTACAAGAAACTTATTATCCTGTCTCTTTCCAGCTAGGTGAGTAAATAAATCCCACTGATATGGTGCTTGGGGCACCCCTGCAATGGTAAAGCATGCTGCTCAGGGCTCACGTAACAATAATCCTAGTTGGTTCCTGCATGAGAAACTGGGATAATATCCAACTGTGTGGTTCTTATGCCTCATGTCCACCTTTACCTGAATCTGGGAGGAGTTTTATTTCTGTATGAAGAGACAGGGTTTAAATTTAACTAAGTTAACCACCACAAGCTTAGCAGTTAGCGGTCCACAAGCTTAGCGGTCAAAGGGTTATAAGCTAAGTGGTCAAGTGGTTATAAGCTTAGTGGTCAAGCAGTTATAAGCTTAGTGGTCAAGCAGTTCACAAGCTTAGTGGTCAAGCAGTCCACAAGTCTACTGGTCCACAAGTTAAGCCGTCTGAGTCTGCAAGCTTAGCAGTCAAGCGGCCCACAAGCCTAGTGGGCATCCAGCGGTCAATCCCATAAGTGCTGGCTCATATGGTATGCAGTAGCCTTGTACATTGCTAGGATCAACAAATTTCTTCGTCCATTGTGTGTGCAGTGGTCTGTGGAGCAGTTCATTTAGCGACCCCCTCCCCCTCCCCCCCATCCCTATTTTTCTTCCTTCCACTGTTTCATCAGTGTGATGGGTGCCTGGAATGGGGGCTCATGGCTGGGTTGCGGGAATTTGCCAGCCATGGGGACAGTATTCTATCTAGGAGCTGGCTGGCCACAGTGGAAGCCCCTGGGTATCCCAGGCACCCACCTTCAACTTAAGCCAGACAGTTGGTTAAACCACTGTTCAAAGTTGTAAAGATGAAAAACAGATGTTAACTGACTATAGAGTGCACTTCATAAACTTAAAGTCGTATAAATCACCCAACCAACTTCTTTCATAACCCCATTTCTTTGTTTCAGTTCCCTTCACAGGGTACAAGGCAAGTCAGTTTGACAGCTTGCCCTTTCACAAAGGTATGGCTGGAATGTACAAGCCCGAAAGTTAGTTAATCTAATCAGTAGTTAAAAAGTATTTCTTACTAACAGTAACTCTGTAATTCAAATTTCCTGCCCTACTGCACAAAAAATAAATTCAACTGCCACCTGGGAAAATCCACTTGCTCTGGCTATCAGACATGACTTTCTTTGCACACTGCCATCAGATACAGCACCAGAGAAACTAACCTCTTCTATATCCTATTATTTGTATAGGTAATCACATGATTTCGAGTGCAATTTGGGATAAATCAGCACGAGTAAATTTTTCAAAGGCTAACCAAATTGCACGAGCCCGTAGGGCGAGTACAATTTGTAGTCTTTGAAAAATTTACGAGTGCTGATTTATCCCAAATTGCACGAGACAAATCATGTGATTACTTGTTAATAATATACATGCAAAAATTTAATTTCAACTTTCTGCACTCAATTTCAACTTTTTGCACTTAATTTCAATTTTCTGTACTGTTTGGGATTAACTGACATGCTCTCAGCCAATGAGCATGCTAAAATTTTTGCATGTATATTATTAATTAAGGAACACTTACCACTGCAAAGATTTCGCTGTCCGTCATTTTATCCCAGTCTGGCAGCTGTTTGGGGTTGAGCACACTTTGAAGTGTGAGGTAATCACCAACACCATTAGAAAGTTGGAAAGCAAATTTGTCCAGAACCTTCACAAGGAACACAGTAAAAAATCAAAGTAGGACTATGGTGAACTCGTGGATATGTTTACAAAACAGAGAAAAAAGAAATAATTTAAAAATTAATGAGGTGTTTTTCAGAGTTGTGATTGAATGAACTTGAAGATAATTTTAATAATCTATAATCACAACATAAAAGTGACCAGGGAGCTGAGTAGCTTTTTGAAATAAACATACAGTGAGTACATGATGCCAATCATTTGACTACACTAGGCATCAGTTATAAGGCAGGTGGCAAGCATACAGTTGTTAAAAAATTTGATAACTTAACATAAGGGTACAAGATTAAATGGCACCGAAACCAAATGTAGTTCTGGTACCCTGCTGCTAACTGTCTGTGTGTTCAAAGTAACAGGGTCCTTCTGAATAAGGTCTGAATTTTGTTGCCATGACATTGTCAATTTTATCATCATTATAGTTTTTGTTGTCTACAAGTCTATTCAATGCATGCAACAGAAATATCCACCTTGATTCTGCAGCTGATAATGAACAAAACCATGTAGGATAGCCCAGCTGATGTGATGATCTTAAAATCCTTAAGACTCTCAATCCTTTATCAAGTTGAATTAGTTTATTTACCGTACCATCTCATTTTAGGTTATCAGTGGTATATATATTCAGGGTTGCACTTAAAAAAAATCACACTTGCCATCATTAATACAGCAATACATCTTTGTTTTTATCCTTATAACTTCTTGTTTTTACAATGTAAATATGATGAGTCACACAACAGTAAGCAAAACAGGTAAGCCTATTTTTCCAACATGTCTACTTCAACACAATCTAGTTCACTTCAAGGTAAATTCGGAAATCAATAGACAGAAAACGTTTCATTGTAACGGCTTGTGGTGTATTGTATATAATATAACGCTTAACACATTTTCTACATGACTTACTCTTTTCGAACCCTGGTTCTCCGTCACGGCATGCGCCTCTATATTTAATGGTAAGCGTTGACATACTTCTTGACCGTCCCAATACTTTTCCAACTCCATTCCTGTTAGTACTAACACTTAAATCAGTAGAAAAGTCCTCCATGCGATGTTTCTTATCCAGGTTGGCCGCAGAAGTTCTTCGGTTTCACATCATGGATTCGTCAATTTATTCTGTTTTCAGTAGTGGTTTCGTTCAATAACGAGTACTCATTTCGCTCAAATAAATTCTCATTCAAGTGCTAATTTCGCTCTATGAGTTCTCATCAAAGCTTACTATATTAGCAAGAGATTTTCTCATCTTCAGATCACTTTCGAGCCAACTGAAATTCATATACTGCTTGTAATCTTGGGGGCGGTCGATGGCGGTCGATGTCGGAAAAGCGAATAGTTATCATCTGTTCACGTTTAGCGCCTGGCCGAGTAAAAGGCTCATGAAATTCAGTCTCCAAGTTGGTCATTGTCCTAACTGGAAACATTTAAACTCCTTTTGATTTTAGTAAGACCGCTAATGAGGCCCTGTTAGTGAGGTTGTTTATGTCGCGCGTCTGAGTTTCAAACCTTTTCACGTCGCAATTTCGGAAGGTCGAAGGTCGCTGTCGTAATTTCCCGTGAGCGGCTCGTCGTTCGTCGCCATTTCAGGTCCTTTATGTCGCCGTTTCAAGGCCACGTCGCTTGTCGAAATTTACCCCTAACAGGGCCTCGCTAATCGTCCTCTTAAGCTACAAAATCATTACAAACTCTGGCAACGGTACGATACACTTTCAGCGTGAACTTTCATCAACAGACTTCCGTGACTTCGGTCACGACAATTGTCGTCTTCATATCGGTGCCCCCGAGTTCTATCCGACTAATTACGAAGTGTGTCTACACTGGAGTGAGTGAGTGAGTGAGTGAGTGAGTGAGTGAGCGAGTGAGTGAGTGAGTGAGTGACAATTTGCATATCGGAGTCCCCACAAAAACTCGCAAATACGCTTCGCGTATCCACGAGTTAAAAACATCAGCATCTATTTACTGTTGGACTACAAACTAATGATTATTGGGAATGTCTAGTTACCTTCTCAGTGGCTGGATGGTCTGTGTAACCAGCTATCATACCTGACAACAAAAGCAAAAACTTTTTTATTTGACTTTTATATCAATATCCATTTTTTTCTAACTGTTCTTATATAATTGTTATGGTAATATTGAGGGGAATTTGTTTAAATATCAATACAACTCTTGTTTGTTGATCAAATTTCATTATTCTCAGAACATGAATGGTTAATGAACAGTGAATATTGTAATGAGAAATTGAATGCTAGTCACTACTCAGGGACTTGAAGGGTTAAAAGTGTCTGAACCCAACATTTATATCTCAGTACTGAATTTAAAGCTAACCATCAAACTGAGCAACAATATTTCCCATCTGTCTCCAGAAGGAACTGTTATTAAAAGCACCAGCAATCTTCTGTCTCATCCATTTTTCCTAAAAGTCAGTTACACTTCAGTTAGTTCAAACACAGGTGATGGCATTAAAACTTCACCATCCCCTCTCGCACGACAGAGCACCTTGACTTGAAAAACATGAAGCAAAATGTAGTGATAGATGATCACGTTATTCTTAGATCCAACACTACCACAAAGTCTGACTAGCAGTCTCCATTTAAAGTAGCATAAGTTTCTTAACCAAACAAATACATGTAGTATACAGGTTACCGCTATCCCTGGTAGAAATCCTACATAGGATCCTGCAGGATCCTGCAGGATCCTCTAGGATTCCATAGGATCCTGTAGGATCTTGAATAGGATTAGGATCCTTTCCAGGATTTCAAACTAGGAAAGGATCCTAATCAGGATCCTGAACAAGATAACGATCAGGATCCTGAATAGGATAAGGAACCTAATCAGGATCCTGAACATGATAAACATCCTGATCAGGATCCTGAATAGGATAAAGAACCTAATCAGAATCCTGAATGGGGTAAGGATCCTAATGCACACTCTTGACATAATCCATAGGATCTTGATAAGATCCTATAAGATCTCGATAAAATCCTATAGGATCTTGCTGAAGAATCTTGATAAGATCCTATAGGATCCAGCTAAAAAATCTTGATAAGATCCTATAGGATCTTGATAAAGAAGTCTTGATAAGATCCTATAAGATCTCGATAAAATCCTATAGGATCGTACTAAAGAATCTTGATAAGATTCTATAGGATTTTGATAAAATCCTAGAATCTTGCTAGAGAATCTTGATAAGATCCTATAGGATCTTGCTAAAGGATCTTGATAAAATCCTATAGGATCTTGCTAGAGGATCTTGATAAAATCCTATAGAAGGATTTCCACCTTTCCTCTGATCGTGATGTAGCTGTTAGTTTTAATACCAGTTTCATGGTTCACTGACAGAGGGAGGGGATAAAGGGGGCAAAACTTTATTGTCAGGTACAATGAAATCAGTTCAAATAACTTTGAAATTGCAAATGCATTTTTATTAAATTGACCTTATCAAATTCAAATATATGCTACATGTGCTCCTCAAACACAAGTTTCTAAAGTCATGTTTTAATAAATTGACCAAGAGAGGCATTATGTCAATTTATTGGGTCGTGCATTTCTCATTTATGCACTGTAGGTGTAAGACACTGTAGTTGTAAGACACTGTAGTTTCAGGTAGCATAATTATTAGGTCATTCTTGAGGTTGTGGTTCATTGTATACCATTCCTATCGTTAGGAACTTGCGACATAATGCATCAGAGGATGCACTGTACAATAAAATGTCTAAGTGTATTTTTCCTTTACGTTGCCTTTCTCCTGTGTACATGTATTGCTGTAGTCCGGGTCAGCTGCGACTGGAGTTCATAAGCTATCTCCAATCACCACTTTCACGTCGATCGCCAACAAAATACCGCACCGCGCAACTCGAAGCTGATATTCTAAACAGGTCTTTTGTATTCGCTTTCTGAGCTTGGAAGACCAATAGAACACTTAAAAGAACCTCGTCTTTCTGTAATTCCCATAAATTGCTTCTGAAGCAACAGCTAACACACCTCAATAATGGTCCGCCATATTGAGACAAGACTGCCGTCAAGGCCCTGGATCGAGATGCTTTGCTGCTGAACCAATCAGAGCATGCATATTTTCATGGCGGTAAACGCTGCCGGTTGTGCAGTGAGCTCAAGCGGTGAATGAAAATCGATGTAAACTTCCAGGTGTGGTACAGTACGTCGATTGAATCAAACGTTTTCGATGGCTTGGCGAGAAGCAAGGCCGTATAAATTAAAAAAGTTTTTATTTTGGAAGTCACAACAACGACTTCCTTTGTTCACACATACTTTACGGTGCAGCTTAAATTTAACTTAAAAGACAATTGAAAAAGGGCTGTGTGTTTATTTTGATGAACTTAAAAATTTTTCTGTGGAAAGGTCGTCATTAATATCACGACATAGTGCAAAGTAAAATCAACTCGGGCGCTGCTTTATAGCTTGGTTTACGAACTTCATGCGAAATGCTGGCTTACATTTGACTTGCAAATCTAGCACCCTCCTAGATTTTCCTTTAGTTTTTCAATGGATTCTGGTTTGAAAACTAGCAGAAACCGGAGCAAAAGGGAACACACGTAAGGAATAGTATAAATTTTTCATTTCTGTATCAGGACATTTTTGAGTCAGAATTTCCGTGTTGATTTTGATTTGGTTTTGAGTACATGTATATAGCTAGATGCTCTCCCAGCTGTTCGTTGTTTGGCATAATATATTTTGCGGAATTGGACCTAGAACAATTACCAATATAGACCTAGCCCTTTTTCTGCAAAGATTTCAACCTTGCTATATAAACTACATATACATTTCACTGGGTATTTTTATATTACAGATGCTGTGCAAGAGAAACCAAAATCAAGAGATAGCTAGATCAAAAGCAGCTAAGTCTTGATCATCATTGTTATTATGAAACAATATCTCGTCAGTCAGATCTTATTTTCTAAGTTTTGTTTCATGAAAATGAAGCTAACTACCACAATAACTACAAGGAGACTCATGACTTCATTGTTAATTTTTTTGAATAAATAGTATAAGGTGCAGATTCAAAATACCTGTAGTATTTGCTGTCTGAGGGTTACTGTCAGTGTGCATTACAAGAGACCATATTAGTATATACAACTTACCAAGATGTCCTGCACTTTTGATATTAATGATTATATCAAAAGTAGAATGCCTGCATGTTGCATAGTATACTTTATTATAATTATAAACTACATACTTAATAAGAAGTATACTTTTAAGTAACCAAGAGTACTGTAATTTAAGTATACCTCTATTATTACAGTTTAAGTCTACTTTAAGTGTAAGTGAAATATACTTTTTGGTTCTTAAAAGGTGTTCTGAATTCCAGCAAGATATCGACATCAATGAACCAAAAATGTTAAGATAAATTAAAACAGCATAGGCATACTTCTACTGCTGATTAACTGCAGAATTCTTGTAAGAAAATTTTAATCTCTGTGCCTGGAATGTTCATCTATTGTACCAAGAAGAAATTTTGATAGGCTGATGAAAACCCATTTCCTCATACTTGTCCAATACTCTGACAAATTTATGCACAGCTTTGTATTGAAATGCACTGCGTTGTATTGCATTGTTCTAGAATGCATTGTTGAACTCTTGTTATGGCCATATAATACAGTACAATGCTATGCATAAAATTTGTTGGAGTATTGGACAACCCTCCATTTCATGAGCAGTCTTTATGCTCAATGCAGTTTCAGACTATAAATACAATACAATGAATTGGCATTCCAAGTACAGTCATTTTGAATACAAGGGGTTTTTTTAGCAAACATTGACCTGTACAATAAATCCTTGCAGATGTTGATAAACGAACTAATCTTTGTTGTTAGCTACATATAATGTTAATTAACCCTTTAACTCCCATGCTCTGGGAAGCAATTCTCTTAGCAACTGCCATATATTTGGTTTTAAGTTAGTTGGGAGAATTTGGTATCAGAAGAATTTATGTCTGAGTTGATCATTTCTGTGATTCTCATTAACAGTTAGCCATACTGATAGTACATTGCCCTGTTCTTGTATGGAGAAGTTCCATGCCGTTCACTTCTGGGAGGTAAAGGGTTAATAGAAATTAGAACTGTCAATTCCTTGTGGTTAGTGTATTATTTTAAATGCAAAAATCAGATCTGTGTAGTTTAAGCCTTTGTAAACAACAGCTACGTGCTCTTTGAAAAGTTAATATTAATTTTTGTCATAACTTGTATTATAAGGGTTGAATAAAATAATGTGTTATCAAGTTAGGTGCTTTTTCAAATGGATGCTTACTATAGTGAAAGGGAACATGACATCAGACGGATTTGTAGAGATAAGAACCAATCAGAATACTTATACGAATTTCCTAGGATCCTGTACAAGATCCTACACATTTGCTAGGATCTGCACAAGATCCTACACATTTGCTAGGATCTGCACAAGATCCTACACATTTGCTAGGATCCTGTGCAAGATCCTACACATTTGCTAGGATCCTGTGCAAGATCCTACACATTTGATAGGATCCTGTGCAAGATCCTACACATTTGCTAGGATCCTGTGCAAGATCCTACACATTTGTTAGGATCCTGTGCAAGATCCTACACATTTGCTAGGATCCTGTGCAAGATCCTACACATTTGCTAGGATCCTGTACAAGATCCTACACATTTGTAAGGATCCTGTACAAGATCCTACTCCTGTACAAGATCCTACACATTTGCTAGGATCCTGTACAAGATCCTACACATTTTCTAGGATCCTGTGCAAGATCCTACACATTTCCTAGGATCCTTTGCAAGATCCTACACATTTCCTAGGATCCTGTGCAAGATCCTATACATTTCCTAGGATCCTGTACAAGATCCTACGCATTTCCTAGGATCCTGTGCAAGATCCTACGCATTTCCTAGGATCCTGTACAAGATCCTACACATTTGCTAGGATCCTGGATAGGAACAGGATCTTGAACAGGATCTTGAACAGGATCCTGTAGGATCTTGTAGGATCCTGTAGGATCCTACAGGATCCTAAGTAGGATCCTATAGGATCCTGTAGGATCCTACAAGATCCTAACAGAAAGACCTGTAGGATCCTGAAAGGATCTTAATCAAGATCCTATCAGGATCTTATTAGGATCCTATTTAGGATCCTAGGTAGGATTTCTACCAGGGATGTGGTATCCATTAAAGTTGTGAGACAGACTGCAATACACATCACTTAAATTCTAACTCACAATTCGTTTTTGATTGTAATCTATCCCTCTTCACATTCTCTAAGAATCCTCCTCTCTTAGAACCCCTGGAGATTTAATCTTTTCAAAGCTTATTGAGAGTGTTTATGGTGCATTTCTGGTCAACCCATTTTCACTTGGTTTTTAACATCTTAGTCACAGTCATCAGGATAACCAAAAAGCTCTCTTTTTAGCCACAGCAATGAAGGCTACAATTACAACATATGCCTCCTTCATATAATCATAATAATAGTAATAATAGTAATAATATATATATATGTTATTTACTGGGTGGGAGGTCCGTATGGGAAAAAACTGTGCCCAAGGTCTTGAGTACAGCCCGAGGCCGAAGGCCGAGGGCCGTACTCAAGACCAAGGGCAGAGTTTTTTCCCATACGGACCGACCTAGACCGGTAAATAACTTATTTATTTTTTCTGTTTGTTTGCTTTTATTTCGCAACAATTTCAATTTGCCACAAATAGCGCAGATAAAAATCCAGACCGTGGTCCATATTGTAAAAAGCTGGACCGGTTACGAGCGCGCGATTAGCCAATCAGATTCGAGGATTTGGGATTCCGGCCCGCTGAGATGCTTGAGAAAAAAATAATAATAGTAATTATATCTGCATGTATGATGCAAAGTCTCCATCATGGTGTTTACATAATTTTTACACATATTATACTTACCTGCGTATCAAACCAATTACGCACTTTTTCTACAAATGAGGGAGGTGACTTGCTGAAGAAAATGTCATAGTTGTTTACATAGTTTTCATTAATCCTCCTGAAACAAATATCAGAAATTTATCAGCCATCTGGATAGTTGTAGTATCACAATTATGCCTCTGAAAGACACATTTGAATCACAATTTAAGTCTTGCATGCATAGTGACTTAAGTGCATGTTGTTTTCAACTCAAACTCATGATTTACTTTACAAAAAAGAGGACCTACAGAAATATTATTTTCAACAAACATCAGCTGATTAGTGCACAGAAACTTCAGGAACCAGGAAAAATATAGTAAGCTACACAAAATTATTTATAATTTTATGTATTTTTTACCTAATGATGATCAGGTAATTTACACTATGTACTACTGAGCATCAGTTTTTATTGCTCAGGTGGAAGGAAACAAGCTCTTGATGTTGCAAATGTCACAAGAGAACTCAACAAGCATATAGAACCTGAACATATTTTATGATATCATTTAGTAAATGTTGGGTTGATATGCTATATTGTATCATAATATTATCCCAACCACTTACTCTGCAGTCAAAGCTCCTTCAAGATATCCAGCAGCAAACATAATCACATCATCACTATAACTGTTGTTTCCTGTTCCAGATACAACATTCAGTTCACCCCATCTGTAAATTTAGAACTCATTTCTCTTAGGGCACATCTTGGTTTACAATTACGGTTTAAGTATTTGAAAGTTACTGCAAGGGCAGAGCAGGCACAAGAACTGTGGTACTGTTTGTTTTACTATACAGTGTGGTTCTAACTTTTTACCTGTGGATCAAACCATGCAGTGTGATCATTCTTTGGAAAGCTACTGCACAGTACTGTACTGTGATACTGTTTGTTTTACTATACAGTGTGGTTCTAACTTTTTACCTGTGGATCAAACCATGCAGTGTGACCATTCTTTGGAAAGCTACTGCACAGTACTGTACTGTGCCACTTTTTATTTTACTATAAATTTATTATTATATGGCTGCAGTAGCAAGGGCACACTGATTGGCTGCTGAGCGGGCAAGATTTTCTTGTAATGACCAGGCATTATGAAAATTTTTGGAAAAAACTTTCCTTTTCTTCTGTCATGCTCAGGTGTGTTTCAGTTCAGTGAACATGACCTTGAATGATCTCTTTTGCGTACAAGCGGATATTGAAAAACCCTTCCATGTTTCTTTTTCCAGTGCTAAGAAGGTCATAGAATAAATAACTTATTAACCTTGTCTGCGGTTCGGTCATTACAAGCAAATCTCAGGCCTCGACCTAAATTGCTGTATTGACTTTGCTATTGCTCGGTCACTACATCAAGGTCTTGCTTCAGATTTCCTTGTTGTGACCTCAGTATCAGTTAATAAGTAGTATGTGTGGTTCTAACTTTTTCATCTGTAGATCAGACCATACGATGTAACTATTCTTTGTAAAGCTACTGAACAGTACTGTACTGTGGTACTGTTTGTTTTTATCAGTGAACAGTACTGTACTGTGGTACTGTTTGTTTTACTTTACAGTACGTCTTCTAATTTTTTCATCTTTAAGAAAAAGATGTTTACTCAAGGATATTCTTACCCTGTTGTGTTCACGGTGTCTTCATATGTTCCATATGCCACACCATTGTGTTTGTCTAGAATTCCAAACTTTATGAGGTATTTTCTACAAACGAAAACATTACATTTTCATACTTGTGGCTGGTTTGACATTACAGTAGAGTGTACCACAATTTGTCAGACGACGTACCGTATCTAAATTAATTATCAATTATCGCTAGTCTGCTGTATGAACGACAGTTTCCTTTTAAAAGCTTTTAAAACAAGACAAGTTACGTAAGATTGACACCACTGTAACAACAGGCCCTGTTAGGGGTAAATTCCGAAGGGAGATATGGCCTTGAAACGGCGACACGAAGGAGCTGAAATGACGACGAACGACGAGCCGCTCACGCGAAATTACGACAGCGACATGCGAACCTTTTCGAGATTGCGACGTGAAAAGGTTTGAAACTCAGACGGGCGACATAAAGAACCCCCCTAACAGGGCCAGCTCTAACAAGGGGACGTGGTGATCCTACCCATCCGTGTAATAAACCGTTCCACTCTTGGCAGAGAACGCCAGAACTGCAGAAAAATGCAAAAGTATTAGGATCAAAGTAGTATAGGCGGCCATTGCATCTGCTAATTTCCTCGACCAAATGAAGCCAGACGGGAAAGTCAAGAGTGCAATCAGTGGGGAGCCCTTTGTCCCGCTGTAGTCGCCATTTTGAATTATTTACACTCCGTGATGAGGTCATGGCGCAAACAAAAATGTACCATTCGCTACCCCACTGATACAAACCCTTTCCAGCCCTACCCCAGTCAAGCCCCTACGCCCTTGTCCTTTCTTTGTTAGGCGAAATTATCAGGTTTTAAGTAAAATTTCTCCATTTTTATTACAGGAACCTGGAGATACAAGGTTTTTCTTTTGGTATGCTGTGTTGATTCGGTGACAGAGAGAAAAAGCTTGGAAGTTTAACGTTGTATTCTTTTTAGTATGATCCTGATCTGGATTCGTTACCCGAAATCACTCAGGACCAGTTCAGACCCCACTCGACTTATGTGCGGAACCTAATTGAATTAGAACACAAGAAATTGCGATAATCAAACAAATTGTTAAAGTAAGTTACACCACCGTAAGGTAAGAGGGAGGTGCTGACGTTTCGAGCGTTAGCCCTTCATAGGAGCGAATGAGAGGATATTGGGTTACCTACAATTTATATAGAGAAGTTTGGAGCTATGATATTGGTAGAACCATAGCAGTGTGTGAATGGAAGTGAATATATTGCATGAATGATTAAATGAATGAGAAACGTTCGTTGATACCGTGGGGATTAAGAGAACCGAGCTGGAAGATAAACTTCTGTTTTAGGTTTTTACGGCTTTCCGTGTTGCCCTGATGTGCGGAAAGGCCGCATACCGCACACGTGTTGAATGACCTGGCACCTTTAACTGCACACGCAAAAGATGCAAAACTTGCCCTTTCATCCACAACACAGACAAAGTAACAGGACCTAAGCGATCGATTAAAATCACCGAACGTTTCACATGCATTTCCGCCAATGTTACCTATTGCAAAAAATGCACCTTATGCAGGAAGATATACATCGGCGAGACCTGAAGAAGATTAGGTGACCATTTCCGCGAACATTTGCGTGAAGTCGAACGAAATGACAAAGATGCATCTAAACCTGTAGCGCGACACTTTAATCAGCCTAACCACTCCACTCAAAACATGGCGGTATGTGGCCTTTCCACGCATCAGGGCAACACGGAAAGCCGTAAAAACCTAGAACAGAAGTTTATCTTCCAACTCGGTTCTCTTAATACCCACGGTATCAACGAACGTTTCTCATTCATTTAATCATTCATCTAATTTATTCAATTCCATTCACATACTGCTATGGTTCCACTAATAGCATGGCTCCTGACTCAGATCATGGTGCACCAAACGAACCGATGAACCCTTGTCCAGAATGAATTCATCGCTTCCTTTGTGTGTGCGATGATCCGCTTTTATGTCGGATCACAAATCCACATACGGATCAAACCAAACGAACGCAGCAAAAGAGATATTAAAATCACACTACATTTCAAAGCAGAGCAACTTTATTCCGGTCAAGGTTTAATTCCCACCAACACTCAACACTTGCTATAATTACATCGGTTAATAATCTTCCACTAAAAATCACGATTTAATGAAAAAAGAACCTTTTAACTTTGCTTACACTTGTATCTTAAATCCGCGAGTTTTTAAACCACACCCACTCATCCTAAAAAGAGCCTCTCTTAGCTAAAAAGACTTGTTGGCCAATCAATTAAACAGTAACAAAGAACAGTCTAGCAGAGACAAGACTGTGTCGACAAGGTTTATATGTCAAGTTACAGCGCCCAAGTTATGTTACAGAACGTGGCCAAAAAACACTGCTTTATAACCTTCAGTAAGAGCTGTGTTAAAGCTGCAGACGCTTAACTTGAGTAAAGTTGGTTTGGGTAGTAGAAACGCCAACATTCTCAGTACAACAGCGATAAGATGGAATCTTGTATATTCGTTTCAATTCTCAAATGGACAGAAGCCTTCAGCGAGTCGCTCACGGACCATAACGTCAGGCTGAGCCACTGGATTGACGTGCGGCACAGACCACTGTGCCCACGAGGCATCAGGCCAGCGGCTTGTAACCGCAGTTCACCTGTTCCACTTAACGTCTCCTACGGAGGATCAAAACTGAGTTTAACCTACTAAACAGTACTGTACTGTGGTACTGTTTGTTGTACTATACTGTGTGGTCCTAACTTCTTCATCTGTGGATCAAACCATGCAGTGTGACCATTCTTTGTAAAGCTACTGAAGAGTACTGTACTGTGGTACTGCTTGTTTTACTATACTGTGTGGTTCTATATTTTTCATCTGTGGATCAAACCATGCATTGTGACCATTCTTTGTAAAGCTACTGAACAGTACTGTACTGTGGTACTGTTTGTTTTACTACATTGTGTGGCTCTAGCTATTTCCATCTGTGGATCAAACCATGCAGTGTGACCATTCTATGTAAAGCTACTGAACAGTACTGTACTGTGGTACTGTTTGTTTTACTATACAGTGTGGTTCTATCTTTTTCATCTGTGCATCAAACCATGCAGTGTGACCATTCTATGTAAAACTACTGAACAGTACTGTACTTTGGTACTGTACTTTGTTTGTTTTACTATACAGTGTGGTTTTATCTAACGCACCTGGTTAAGTTAGCAAACACCGCTGTAGTGTCATGGCCGTCCATGGGTCTTTTCTTGTGAAAGCGGTGTGAATGCCTGGGGACTTGTTCAGATGTCTGCCTCTGCTGAGCCAACATCTCTATGCAATGGAAATTAAAACAGAACCACATCAATACATTCATAATGCACAATGATAAGGCAACTTCTTCCCATATCAATACGTAAAAAATATTATATAAATATTGAAGCGACCTAATACCAAATTCTCCGTACGAACTTACAAGGAACTGTAAAATATTACTGAGGAGAATTACTACTCAGATAGAACATGGAAGATACTTATTTTTCTTGGACAATTCTGTCCAAGGGGGAAAGACGCAATCAGGTGATCTCTACGTGAAGCGCCAACCCAAAAGCCAGACCACAACACTTTACGATCAGCGTGTGCGTTTTTTAACGTCCCACTAAGTTATTATGAACAAGAGTTGTGAGACGGGGCCTAAGGTTTATCGTCCTTATCCGAGAAGACTATATGTAGATGTCATTACAAAGGCAGCACTTTCTCCTCAATTATTTAAAGACCCTGACTGTTGGTCCCGCGACCTCCCGCTCGGTAGTCCGGTGCTCTACCAACTGAGCCAACCGGTTGGCGGAGATCGGGGGAGTAAAGAGTTTGCTCATGTAGGAAAGAGGTTATCTGACACGTGTTCCACCGTAGATGAAGTTGATGATTGACAGCTTGTTATACCGTTGTAAATCTCTTCCTCTTGTCTCTGGTTGTAGTCTAGTACCAGTCTCTTCATTTCCTCCTGTTCCTGCTGTTCAGCCATTTGTCTGTCCCGGATGTTGGCTACTAGTCCAGAGCTCAGGGGTATTTGCAGATCTGACGTTTGAAGACACAAATCAAGAATCTTACGGGTGTCAAAATAAGGTGAACATTGCAAGAAGCACATACAAAAGAGTCTACTAATCCAACCAATATATGAAATCGCAAACACGTTATATAATACGACTATGTGTAGAAACATAGAAAATGGTACCCTGGAATGATCATACCAATTTTAAGTCTCTTTATTTATCAATCGTATCTCTTGCACACCATTTAATGCACCAATCAGATCCCATGTAAAACTTAACATGCCTTCGGCAACAAGCGCGGGAAAACGCGCGCAGCCTTGTTTGACTTCTGATTGGCTGAGATAGTGGCGCGAGACTTTTTAGTCAATCATCTACCAAAGCAATCGAATCCCGGTACGGATTCATTTTTTTTTTCTTTTTTCTTCCTTTTTCTTTTTTTAATCTCAAGAAATTGCACACCAAATACTAAAAACTTGAAAAAAAAAGAACGGAAAAAAGGCAAAATTATATTGGACATTCAATTTAAAGCCACTCAAACATGACAGGCACCGCTCCAGGAGCCCAAAAGGCCCGCTAATTTCGCGGGCCCAGAAAGCAATTTTATGATCCCAATATCTACAACGGGAATTAAAATCTTGTTTAAAAGTTTACGCCAGGCAATTGTAAGTTACCTTGCGCGTTGGACTGGATTGTACGTTGAGAGTTACACAAACAGTCGATACACTCCGACTTAAAAATGGAGCCCCCGGGGGGAAGGGGGTGGCGGTGGCGGCTTACCTTTAAAGAGGGGTTTGTTGCCCTTCCGTAACATAACCACAAAGTTGAGACTCTCGTGAGTATTGTGTTCTTCAGTGAGACTGTTATGTCGAGCCCGTTGTCCCTTTAGGTGCATTGGTACCGCTACATCAAGGTTGGGAACCTACACACCATAACAATACCATCAACCACTTAAAATTTACTTGAAGCCCAAAACTGTTCATTCCTGCATGTATGTATGTATGTCTGTCTGTCTGTCTGTCTGTATGTATGTTTGTATGTTTGTATGTCTGTATGTCTGTCTGTCTGACTGACTGTATGTCTGTATGTCTGTCTGTCTGACTGTATGCATGTTTGTTTGTCTGTCTGTCTGTCTGTCTGTCTGTATGTATGTATATATATATAATGATAATTGAATTGAGTGAAGTGCAATTTGGTCTGAAATCATACTTGTGATTTCAAATTGGAAATCACAAGTATGATTTCAGACCAAAATCATGACACGAGGTCCTTTTACCACTTTGTTACACCTGGTTTTGAAATCGCTCAATTTAATAGTCCAAATACAGGATTTTTGATAGTCAAGTGCCAATATTTTATCGATCTTGTAGACGGTTTTTAGAAAAACAGAGGAACCGGAAACGCTTTTGCATTTCAATTCAGTTTATTCTAATTGGCTGAAAAAAAAAAGATGCGATTTAGAGCCTAAGATAGTGCGATTTGAATAAATCACACTGCTGTGGGCCAATCAAATTGCAGGGATCACCTGTGATTTCAAAATGGATGAAATAAATATGAAAATTCCATATATGTGCACTGCGGTAGAAAGATATTTAATAAATGAAAGATCCTCGCAGGTATGTAAGCAAGTATGTTGCTTACATATTCAAATGTACAATATCAGCAGATCTACACCAAAGAGCATTATCGATAAGTATTGAAGTGCCCAACTTTATACGACGATACTAGTGTTAAACCTGAAATCTATATTAAAACAAAGCTTGTGTATGTATACATGTATGAATGTAAGTATGGGGCAAATAAGACAACAAATTCTCCAAAGCTACGTATAAGTAAGTGTACAGCACTAACAAGGGAGAATTGACAACACATCTGTAATTTTAAGGGTTAGATGATTCTTTACCTTTGGGTTTTCTTCTCGGCGGTACTGTATGTCATCTACAACAAGTTTGTCAAACGCAGCAAGGAAGGCTTTATCCTCCACGGACGGTTCAGGCTTGGGAGGACTAAGTACCTTGACCTTGAAGGGGAAAAAATGGTTCAAAGTAAAATCACACACATAGGGGACCGTTCATTTGTTATGAGGGAGGGGGGTTGATGTGATTCGGGAAGCACCATTAAAAAATTGCATGACCCCCCCACCTCCTTCACATTTTTCACATGAACCCCCCCCCCCCCCATCAAAAGAAAGAGACGTCAATTTCAGATTAAAATATTGTGACATAAAAGTATAGCTAAAATAATTCAAGTGACCACCCTTTTCGCTAATTTTTTTCGCGTGACCCCCACAAATCCCACCAGTCACCCCCCTCCCTCGTAAAAAATGAACGGTCCCTAGAGAAGGAGAGAAACGCATAAAAACTATACAGAATGGACTTAGCCACTTTGCCTAACCCATGAGAGGGGTCAGTGAATGAATGAATGAATGAATGAATGTACTCAGCCAAACCAAGTGTTACAGACCACGTTATTCACCAAGCGTGACGTCAATACTGAGGAGGCGAGGGGATGCAGTACGAGCATTTTGCATGTTTCGGAAGCCATCACGTACACACGGAAAAGAACGAAGCTTATCTTTAGTCATTTCAATAGACGTCTGGGTCTATTCTGCCAGTCACTGTTGGCAAGAGCGTATCTCGATAACGGAGTCAGTTGCTTTAAAACGCCCAGCTATCAGAGAATTAAGCTCTCTTTACTTTACATAGTTTTTTCAGTCATTTAGTATAGTTTATGTCCAATTAATTTTTTCCTTGTGGGTTACAGATAGCGAAGTTTAAGTGTAACACAACTAGATAACAAACCTTATTCATGTCGAGGTCGTCCATGTCAAATGCTGTGACTTCATTCTCAGATTCAGGTTCCACGAGTCCAGCGCATTCCTCATCTTCCTCACCCTCCTCACCCTCACTCTCCCCAGTCTCACTCTGTTCATCATCGTCGTGCAGCATGGGGGACTGACACGGAGAGTCACCGAGTGAGGCAGCTGGAGAATTGGAAACAACTTTGCTGTAAGGCATGTTGGGAATGGCGACAGAATGTGAAGGGCTGGCACTGTTCTCTGGATTGTTCTCGTGATCCGCGGCACTGGCCTTCTCTGAAAAAAAAAAACAATAAAAAATTATACAGGCCAAAATGTGACCAAAGGACACCGAAAGGCACTTAACCCAAGGTCACCTAAGTTCGAAGTTAATACCTCATCTTGAATCAACTAAACCCAAAGATAATGATAATAGGACAATAAAATGACTTTTTGAGGGAATATTGTTTATTTGCGCCCGCGTAGTGTCATTTGCGGCCCGAGCGCGAAGCGCAAGGGCCGCAAATGTCACTACAAGGGATCAAATAAACAATATTCCCGAAAAAAGTCATTTTATTATCATTATTATCAATATACAAGGCCAAATAACATCCAGATATAAACTAACACATTTATGAGTTTTACATGTTTAGTAATACAAGTACTTCGCGTTGAAAATTTTGTGCTATGCTACACTGTATAGGTGTAATTAAAAAGAGCTGCTATGTCTCTGAAAATAAATGGATAATAATAATTAACGAACTTACATTTTCCAATTGAGCCTCGGCGTAAAGTCCCTGCAATGCTTCTGTTAATTTAGCTCGACCCGAGAAACACAAAATGAAGTGAACCGATGTTTTGCCGTGCTTCGTTTCTCGTAAGAAAACAAGAAGTTGCTCTCTTTGTATCTTCGCCTTGTGCCTTTGCTTCTAAATCCGATTTTTTGAGCTACGTTTTGTCCCATTCATAACAAACAGACTTTGATTTTTCTTTTCGAACACTATTTGCTCAGCAAGAAACTGTTCGAGACTTTTTTTCTACTTCAAAACTTGCTGTACGCTATAGCTGCTGTACGCTAGCTGTTCGCACCTGAATGGTTTTCCCGCGTCAATAAACGTAACCTGATTGGTTAATATTCATCGGATGATGAACCGAGAACCAATCAGCTGCAGGGCCGTTAATGCATTAACGGCCCGCTAGGAGTCATTTGCGGCCCGCAAAGCGCGTGTTTTCAAGAGGGCGGTTTTCAATTTGGCCGCGTATCTTGATAATAATGAATTTGTATAGCGCTCAGTTTCATATGGATATGTTCAAAGGCGCTTTACATAAATTTTCCTATTAATTAATTAATTAATTACAATCAAACTTTATCAAAGGTCGACCACAACACCGGGGTCTACGTCCCCTACTCTTTTCGAACAGTGTTGTGGGATAGACGGGGCCTACAGTTTTTCGTCTTTATCCGAGAAGATAAGGTGAAAGACAACAAAATCCAGTGTCACCTAACCCCAAGGTCACCAACTCACACAAGGTCACCAACTCACACAAGGTCACCAACTCACACAAGGTCACCAACTCACACAAGGTCACCAACTCACACAAGGTCACCAATTCACACAAGGTCACCTCACACAAGGTCACCAACTCAAACAAGGTTACCAACTCACACAAGGTTACCAACTCACACAAGGTCACCAACTCACACAAGGTCAACTCACACAAGGTCACCTCACACAAGGTCACCTCACAAAAAGTCATTCAAACCCAAAGTAACCTAAACCCAGACTTAAACCCGGGACTTAAATCCAAGGTCACCTAAGCCCAAAGTCACCTAACCCAACGACACCTCACCCAAAGTCAGCCAACCCAAGGCCAACTAAACCCAAGGCCAAGTAAACCCTAGGCCACTTAAACCCAAGGCCACTTAAACCCAAGGCCAACTAAACCCTAGGCCACTTAAACCCAAGGCCAACTAAACCCTAGGCCACTTAAACCCAAGGCCAACTAAACCCAAGGCCAACTAAACCCTAGGCCACTTAAACCCAAGGCCACTTAAACCCAAGGCCAACTAAACCCTAGGCCACTTAAACCCAAGGCCAACTAAACCCTAGGCCACCTAAACCCAAGGCCACTTAAACCCAAGGCCACTTAAACCCAAGGCCACTTAAACCCAAGGCCACCAAACTCTAGGCCGCCAAACTCTAGGCCGCCTAAACCCGAAGTCACTTAACCCAAAGACACCAAACCCAAAGTCACCCAACTGAAGGCCACATAAACCTAAGGCCACCTGAACCCAAAGTCACCTGAACCCAAAGTCACCTGAGCCCAAAGTCACCTAACTAAAGGTTACACACTCAAGTTCACCTCGTCCAAAGTCACCTAACCCAGATCCACCTTACCTATCTGCTCCTGGTGTTCCTTGTTTAATTTCTCTAATGACTCAAGAGCTCCCTCCAGACTGGAGTAGATGGTAAGCTTGGGACGCAGAGATTCCAGTGTGTCAGCCACCATGTAGTCCACGTCTCTAGGGAACGGGTGTCTCTCATTCCAGATAGGATCTGCTTTCTTCTTCAAAATATAACACTGAAAAGCAAAACAAACGGACCTTAAAGTTCCAAAAAGAATTTGGGTCTTCAGACGAGCTATCAACAACCTACAGGAGAAACCTATCAGTTTTCAGGATCGCCTTCCTGTTACTGTTGCCGGAGAGAAAAAGGAACTTGTGTTTGACTCCCTGTACTCAAGACCCCATTGACACGCTGAACGCATCGCCGACACTTCGGTTGAACTGCCCTGGAATATTGAACCCATGATTGGTCGCTAAACAAAGAGAGCGCAGGCTTAGGTAGATACCATTTAGCTCCAGCACAAGCTTTGCTGATTTACCTGGAAATAAACTAGAAAACAGTCGAGCTTTTTCTTGTAATTGCCATGATCGAAGTACTGTCCGCAAGTGTCCAACAGAGTGCAGATCAGTCTGATGCGAAACAAGTGTTCCGGGGGATCCAGTAGAGAAGGTAAACCTAAAGAAAATATAGACATAAGTCATGCACCCATTGGCTGATTAATAGAGAATGTGTCACAGGTTAAAAAACAGTCAGTCCCACTATCGAGCAAGATTTGATTCAACCTGGCTAACACGACTAGGTAGATCATTACGAGGCCTGGAGGGGTTGATGCAGAAAAAGGCAACCACGGGACAACAAAGCAGCAAGCTTTTCTTACCTTCTTGGTTATTGCCAAATGTGATGAAAACAACAAAGCTGCAACCTTTACATACCTTCTTGGTTATTGCCAAATGTGATGAAGACAACAAAGCTGCAACCTTTTCTTACCTTCTTGGTTATTGCCAAATGTGATGAAGACAACAAAGCTGCAACCTTTTCTTACCTTCTTGGTTATTGCCAAATGTGATGAAAACAACAAAGCTGCAACCTTTTCTTACCTTCTTGGTTATTGCCAAATGTGATGAAGACAACAAAGCTGCAACCTTTTCTTACCTTCTTGGTTATTGCCAAACGTGATGAAGGAATACAGAATGCTGAATATGACGCGTGACTCCACCAGTCTGTAGCTGTACAATTCACCAAGAAACTTTACACAACTAACACGCCGCTGATTCATCTTCTGTAAGTTTGTCTGCACAAAAATAAAGAGAGACGAAATCATCAAGTGCACACACAGTCTCCTTCGCAGCCGTTCTTTGGCTAATCATGCAACACTTCTCCATACACCACAGGAGCGTTGCGTGATGAGCTTGACAACGGCTGGGACAGAGACTAGTGCCCACAGGAATTGTGTCGGATTGTAAGATCTATTGTTCTCATAACAGAAACTCAGGTATTTCCCATTACGAAGGCTTCAATAGAGTTAATCTAAAACAATGATAAGAGAAGAAATGGGTCACACTCAAACTGAATCTTACCTCCATCCCTAGGCGTATTTCTTCCAAAATTCCATCCACAACAAACAGGCCAATATCCTCCTGTAGAAGAACAAACCAAAAAGTCAAGTATTTAGAATAAGGAAGTTTAGTTTCCAATGAAACCAGTCCTGCTGGGGTGGTAAAATAAATAACTGTAATTGAACTGAGTGAAGTGCGATTTCATCTGAAATCATACGCGTGATTTCAAATAGCGAACGAGCGCGCAGCGCGAAAGCGATTTGAAATCACAGGTATGATTTCAGACAAACATTGCACGACACGAAGTCCAATAACCACTTTATTACATCCAGTCTTGAAATCGCACAGTTTAATAGTTCTAATACAGGATTTTTGTTAATCAAGTGTCAATGTTTTATTAATCTGGAACTGTCTTCCTGCATCTATTACAAACTTGTCAAGCTTTTCTGTCTTTAAGAACAAAGTGCTAGAGTTTTTATTAAAATAGATACTAAACTAGTTTAGCCGCACTTCTTCGCAGCCCTTATTTCTTATAATATTGCGATGTCGAGGTGGACTCTCTTTATAAGCCTGGTGGTTTCCTGAGGTCTCCTCACCTAACAACCTGCTGTATACTGTTAAATTTATTGTAAAAAAAAAAGGCTAATAAATAAAATGATGAAATGATGATGATGATCTTGTGGCTGGTTTTTAGAAAAACGCGGAACCAGAAAGTCATCTCCATTTCATTTCATTTCAATAGTAACAAAGGCAAAAACATGCATGTTCCATTCTCCTTGGCTGAAAAAAAAGATGCGATTTAGAGCCTAAGATAGTGCGATTCGTGAATAAATCACACTGTTATGGACTAGTCAAATTGCAGGATCACCTGTGATTTCAAAATGGATGTAACAAAGCAAGAAAAATTGGGCTTATCAAACGAGTTGAAAATGCAAGTTGAACCAGCGTGAGACTGATATTAAATAGAGCGACCTTTTCAAGCATTAGCTCCTTCGTCCGCTTTAATACACTTATACTTACATGGTACGATACTATTCCAGCTAGTAAGTTAGCTGCACAATGAATGCTGTTAAATTTAATGTTCCAAACTCGTATGATGCACTTGGTGACATACAGGGCAATCTGTCAAGACAAGAATTAATGCATTGTGCCTCAATCTTGCTTAAACGTTTCTTGTAACGTTGCCATGGTCTAGCATACCGGCAGGATTATATTTGATTTATGTATAAACTAAGTTTTAACTGCACACATTAAGTACCCCATTTGCTTTTGCCTCTTAACTTCTTTCTCCGCCGGTGCGGAGTCACCGTTCTCATTTCTCTCACAGTGAAGAAAGGAAACGGAAGACGGACATCCATAACTGAGGTTAAATAAAATGAAAACGGCGAAACAAACGAAGAGCGTCATGGAAAAATTGTAGGGTACCTGTGGTTCATCCCATGGTAGTTTTCGTATCTGCCGCAGGACCTACAGGAACACAGACTTCATATTTCAGAAATAGAAATATTGCCATGAATGTCATGTTCCTTAACTTATTTACCTGTCGTTGCAATCCTGGAAAGAGATTACAACTAGAATGTTCATGCTCCAAATGTTATTTTAAAATCATCGTTACTGTTTCCTTCTATTTTCCTTCTATTAACAACAGCTAAAAAACTGAGCCTCGTTCCCAGACAGCCGACTGCCGTTAATCCAGTAGTTAATGCCGAGTTAGCCTCGGGCGTTTTTCTTCGTGCCCAGCTCCTGCGTGCAGTTGGAGAAGGACAGGATAGGATAGGATAACTTTATTTATACCACAATTGCTACTAATCTCGCAATCTGATTGGCTAATTTGCCGTTGTCGATAAGAGTCTAGACAACGCTGCTCGCGTCAATGCATCACGCAGAGCAATAGCTAATCAGAAACGCTCATTTTGGAGAATAAACCAATCAGATTGCGAGAAAGTTATAGACAACGCTTGCTCTTGCTTTGTGTCACGATCTTGGTCACGCTCTGAAAGAAAACATTTTCTTTGACGTTTTTTAACGTGGATATTGTGGCAAAAAACAAATCTCGTGAGCGAGTCCACAACATTTTGACCACTGTAATGACGCGTTCTCGATGTCGATAAGAGTACAGACAACGCTTAACCACATTCGATTTGTTAATTAGACATGGTAAACTAATCAGTTGCAACTATGAAAACCTAGTTATATACAGAATTATTATAAAATATGCAACGGTTAGAACTACATTACTCTAAAATTACTCTAAATAGTCAATAACTGTACAACAATAAATAGATGAGAAAATAAAAACCTGAGTGTCGTGCATAAAAATTCTAAATTTCACATGATGAGAAGAAACGCTCGCAGTCAGCTCGGCATGTTCTAAGGTAGTCAGCCCGCTGCAACTCGATTGGTAAACTATTCCAAAGACCTGCTCCAGAGTAACTGAAGGTATTTTTCAAATAGTTTGTGTGTGGCTGTGGGATAGCTAAGGATAAGGAGTTTGACAGCGTAGGGAGGGTCAGCGGGTCTGCACTCCACCACCTTCTCACGCTTCATGCCCACGGTTTGACTCGCATTTTGTCTCGTATGTTCTTATAGTGTAGGGAACATACAGACTGTGAAGTCAGAAAAACGCACCTTCTCAGTCGTGGTTTTAGAGAGGTCTTTATACAACAGTTTGCGGATGTACTCGTGCATTGGAGGGCGCTCTTTCTGAACCAGCTGAGAGCAAAATAGATAACGAGGATCAGAAAGAGCAGGCGAGGACAAGGAAAACAGTGGCTATGCAAAAGTAAACAAAAATCAGTAAGCCTTCGGCGGCTTGTGGCGTAAAGGGAGATAATCAATGACTGAACAAAATTTTTTTGGATAAAACAGACAGGTTTCCTATAAGATCCACTCAAAAATAATTACTGTAAATGGTTTGAACCCAGGAATCGCACAAGTGATTTGTCGAGTTTCATCGTCTGGGTGTAAGAAGATCTGAGAAGAACTGGTGTTGACTTTGACTGACCAGAGCGGAAGTCATCACCATCAGAATCACGTGAGCTGCTCGTCGTCAGGTGGTGTTATTTATGTGTCGTTGTGATTGGTCGTTCAAGCCATGATGTTACAGAACGGTTAGCTCAGTTGGTAGAGCACGGGACTACCGTGTGGGAGGTCGCGGGTTCAAACCCCAGGGTCTTTAAATAACTGAGGAGAAAGTGCTGCCTTTGCAATGACGTCTGCATATGGGTAGACTTTCTAGTCTTCTCGAATAAGGACGACAAACCGTAGATCCCGTCTGACAACCCTTGTTCATAATAACTTAGTGGGATGTTAAAAGAACCCACACACTGATCGTAAAGAGTAGGGGACGTAGTTCCCGGTGTTGCGGTCTGGCCTTTGGGTTGCGCTTCACATAAGGATAACCTCATTGCGTCTTTCCCTCTTGGACAGAATTGTCCAAGAAAAATCAGTATGTTCTATGTTTTAACAATGTTTACAACTTTCTATTATTGAAAACTGACAGGACACGGATAGATTAAACACACACAGTTACCTTCTGTTTTTCTGGTGGATTACAGTAGAAAAACGCGTTTTCAATGAGCGTTAGTTGTCGACTATCCAAGTTCTGTACAGCCTTCTTTCTCATCATAAGTTCCTACATGGAAAAACAAAATAAAAAAAATAGACAGTCCAGGCCAACATGTAGCTACAGAATGGAATGTAAACGATGTAGACATTTCAAACTAAGCTCTGCAGAGAAGGGCGAAGGACAAAAAAACAAAAGAGGAAAAGAGTTCAGAATGCCTGTTCTGAAACAAAGGGATAGGCAAAGAATTCGGAAGATATCGGAGCCCGGCCAACTGAATCAGAGATAACAAAAAGCATCAGAGAGATTGGGATTATTTTCCCGAAATATTCCATTGTTACTTAAGCACGGACTCAAAAACACGACAGCATTGTATCTACGAAATCCACAGATGCAAAAAGTAGGGCGCACTTAAGCCAGTCAAGAGCGGAATGTATCCTCAGTTTCAGCTGTAACAGTTTTTCTACATACCAACATGTTCTTAGTTCTGATGTGAGAGTCTGGAGAGCGATACAGGAATCTGCCGCAAACTTCTAACAAACTGCAAGCCATCTCGATGTTATGGTGAGTAAAATCTTCCAGAAGCATCTGAAATGGTCCAACAAGAACTTAGCAGTAACTCCTTATTATAAAATTCCATAAACTTTATTATATTCCAGTAAGGTGTTGCATTTGGCAGCCCAATATGTATCATTAATTGATACATATTGCAAAGTGTCTTACAATAATTGTAAAACACCTCGTCTGTAGTGCTCAGGAAAACTATGTCTGGTCTTTGGCTGGGATTTTATTACTCGAGTAGTAATCTGCTTTTAGTTAAGAAATAAAGAAGCCTAAGCCGTGTATTACTCTGTGATAAAACACGACGGGCATTTCACTCGTGTTCTCAAATGCCCGTCATGTTTTACCACAGTTTATTATATCTTTCAGTTGGTACGCGTGTTGTGATTGGTCAATTTAGCGGGCCGTACTTCACATACTTTCGCTGAAAATCATCATTCAAAAGAGGTGAAAAGAAGGGAAAGATTGAAAAAATAGTGCGGCATAGCTTACATGTCCTCTGACAGGTAAAAAATACATGGAGTGGCCAAACCTTATGCGACACTGCCTCAGGGTTTTCAATAAGAATTGTAGCAGCAGGAGAATTGTGTAAAGTAACTGGAGAATATTCTGAAAGCGCTCCATGTCTGAATTTCAAACTAGCTCAGGCCATCTAAATTTGATCGGAGAATTCTTCTTAGTATTCGGATAATTCTCCGATCTCCAATGCCTAATGAACACCCTGCTACCTACAGAACGTACCTTCAAGCAGTGTAGGGTTTCACCCTTAGGAATCATATGAAACTTGGTTAATTCACCTGCAGAGCAAATAACAGAACATACTTGTACATAAGAACTTTGAAGTCTGTTTATGAATTGCACATAAACATGACTTGAATGTCTGATGAATGAACTATGCAGACAAACCTCCAGAGTCAAATCCACACCAGAAACCACAAATGTGTTTCCTACCTATGAATCGTACTGTCTTAATCTTGGATTCCACATTTATTTGATCCTTCTTGCGTACCTAAAAAAGTTTCCAAATCATGAGTGCCACATTATAAAAAGAAATCTTGGATGCACATTGCATAGAGGATTAGTCCAATTCATCAACTTCAACCTCAAAAGTTTAGTTTCCTGTCAGAAAATATTATCAGCCTCAGTTGAAAACAAAACTGTCCTACTACAGGCATTTGAAAAGTAAACATCGACAGAAGATGCAGCATTGTCATTGTTTTCCTATTGGAAACGCCCAGAATATGTTGGAACAAAACCAGAGGTCATCTTGCATGGATTGAATGTGCAAACGAAAAAATTCTTAATGAAAAACAAGTAAATAAATGACAAATGAAAGGGGAAAAAGCTTACATGGAATCTGAAGTCTCCTTTCAGTAGTTTCATAAGTTCAGGTGCAATATCGGGAGCACATGGATCAAGAGTTGCCACAAGACGAGAATACATTGGCAGAAGATCCAACCTGTTTAACAGTAAATAAACTTTCTATCATCACACAAGTAAATCCATGTCATATATTGTGGCTCTGACGTTTAACACGTTCATACTCAGAGTCAAACTTTAAGACATATAATTAGCTTCTTACATAGATCATGTTCACACTTTCACTCTGAGGTCATAAAATGTGGTTCTTTTGTTTACCTTTTTCACTCCCAGAGTAAAACTTGACACATACAAATTTGTGGTTTTAGCCCTTTCACTCCCAGAGTCAAGCTTTCACACACAATCTGTTTTGCCATGTGGCTATTTTGCTGAACTCATTTATATCCAGCGCAGAATTTCAAGTGCAACAAAAAAGTTCTAACATGAAGAATTTTGCTTTACCTAAGGTACCATCGCGCTCGTAGCTAAGAAAATTGGTGGCCGGTTGAGGTACCCATTCAGCCTGACAATATAGTTATAGAGACTTTGGTTGCCCCCATAAGTTGAAAGACAGCCAAACATTCAGCCAGCAAATTTCAATGGAGGCCAGCATTAAGTGACACCCCTGTACCATACATAAACAGTATTTATTGATGAAAACCTGTAACTTAGATTGGTATCAACTAAGAATGGCCCAACACTACTTTTCTAAATCTATATGATAATGAATATGATGCTAACGTTCTCCTCCAATATCAATCTCCATGTCGATCCAGTGATTGAATTTAAGTGGTACTTAAGTAGTACATCACATGATCTGCTTGTCCAAATACATGTACAAGGTCATTTTGCACTGTTTTAATGTTTATTGTTGTTTAGTACAGTATACACAACCAAACAAGTCTAAAATTTCCATTTATGAACAACACCACTAAGACCGTGATAACTGTACCATACACTGCACATGACTGCGCTCATAGCCCAACCTCAAGTCTAGAGTGTCTTCTGCTTCTAAACAACTATTGGATGAGGTTTTCATGATATCCAGAATAATCAAGGTTGAGGTAGGGGTAACCCTTACCTAGACCTTGGCCATTCTGAATATCACAAAAATGGAATCTAATAACTGTTTTATTATACAGTGAACGAAAAAAAAAATGGCCACAACAGTGAGTGGAACTGGTAATTTATTTTTAAACAAAGCAAAAACACCTAGAAGTCATGTTTTATAACTGACGGCAAGCTCCACAAAGCATGTGAACTTAGCACGATTACCCTTAGAAATCATGCATCATGGTCAAACATGACATGATTAGCCATGACCTTGAGTGTCCTTGACATGATTATTGTATAATCTGCAGTTATGACGTCACAGGCGCTGATCTTGAAAATTCACTGTACGCTTTCGGCCAATCAGAAAAGAGATAGTGAGTTCAATGTATAATAATAATCAGTGGTTGGATGCCAGTGCTGTAAGATATTTTAAGACTACTAATGGTCACAGGACTTTTTATTATAGAATAGTTAGTATTTGGAACTCCATGGGAAGCCATCTTAAAACTCTTAAATCAGTATCTGCTTTTAAATTTAACATGAAACATAATCTGGTCAAGGATTTTATAGATTCTTAAGTATTACTGTAAATAGCTTTAACGGCTTTTAAAGTAGACTCTTATTGCTGTAATTTTATCTTTATTTTTGTATTTAGTTAAATTAAAATTATTGTCTTTGAAAAGCCTCTAAGGGGAAAGTCAATAATGTATGTATACATGTATGTATGTATGTATGTATGTATGTGTGTGTGTGTGTGTGTGTGTGTGTGTGTGTGTGTGTGTGTGTGTGTGTGTGTGTGTGTGTGTGTGTGTGTATGTATGTAAGTATCGATACTTTTCACTGGTATCAATATTTTCTGATGTGGCCTCGGTATTGTTGGTATTAAATATTTGGTATTGGTATTGGCCCATCCTTAGTATCAACCTTTAACAGGTCTCACAGAGTGGACCTAACCCTCAACACACCTGATACGTGGAACACTGAACAGAGCTTTACACAGCTTTCTTCTGTTCCCCTTAGTGTTGCATGTCTGCATGAACTCTGTAGCTACCTGTAATTGATGTCAAATTGATTACCTACTAAACAAACCACAAACAAACTGAATTATATAAACTTTACTGGGAGAGGATAGACCCTCTAACTTTACCATTAAAGCCCTTAGATCTGAGCATGAATTCGTCTTAGTGTCATGCAGTTTGTTATATTTTTGTAGGGAGAATCTGCTGTTGATTATTCAAAAATTTTAAACTTGATACTTCCCTTAGTTCTTATCGCATGCTTATTTGAAATTGTACTGATATAGTGAGGAGAACTTGAGCACTCATCACTTTTGCAAGTGGAGAAATTAATAATGTAGAGATGATATATGACAGCATTGTTATAACTGTAAGTACCTCATCAATAAAATCCTTGTTTACGCAGGTTGCCAGCCTCTGTATGATTGCTTCCAGGGCTTGTCCGGTGCTTGTACT
The DNA here is from genome assembly GCA_949710005.1 of Ricordea florida. NCBI lineage: Eukaryota > Metazoa > Cnidaria > Anthozoa > Corallimorpharia > Ricordeidae > Ricordea > Ricordea florida. The sequence continues at coordinate 26,612,524 of OX453285.1, forward strand.
GGTCACATCCTCTGAAGGGCTCTCTTCATCCACTGCTATTTCAAAGGCATCAAAAAATGCAGATGGACTTACTGCCAGATATTGTAAGGACTAGTGATATTGCCAAGGTGGACAGCGGTCATTGGAAATTCATTTTACCAAGATTGCATTGACTCAGCTTTTTTCATGCCTTCATTAACAGACAACTGGCAACACCCATTGAGGACAATTTCTACAAGAGCAACTTTGGCTAATCATACAAACTACCTGGCATTGCCTATAAAGAAAAGAGCTTGACAGTGCGAAAGGTCTTTAAAAAAACAAAAGAGAGATAAAAGGTGAGAAATAACAAGCTCTTCATCCTATTGATCTCGTTGAGTTTTCCTCATCTGATCTGTCCATCTGTCCAGTAAGAAGCACTCTCCATACTTTGAACAAATGTGGCCTGGTTAATAAAATACAGTATCTTACTTTCTACTTCTTTGTCATCAAATTCCTCATCAGCAATCATGGCATCATCATCATCATCAATATCTTCACATTCTTCCTCCATCACTGACATTCAGAGTAATAAAGGGAATCAGTGGATTGACAAAAGGCAAAAAAGGCCACAATTTTTTAGTCTATTTGATCACAGACAGCATTGAACCAAAAAGTGCATATTGCAAGCAGGTGGATGATAAGACATAGTTTGATACCATGCTGATTCAAAATGATGTATGTAACTTAATAAGTTACGATAATAGTTGCTTACTTTCAGATGCTTGCTTGTCTGGTTTTTCATCCTCAGCAATTTTATCAGTCTCTGATTCCTCTTTTTTTCCCTCTTCTTTGTACAGAATCTGAAAAATACCAGCAGAAAACACATTTGGTTTTAAAGAGCAGGAGTCAAAAGGGAATGTGAAGTAAAATATGGAAAAACCTTACCAATACATAATGTTCAACTTACCCCTGGAAGAAAAGCTTTCAGATCTCTCAAATTTTCATAGAAGATTCTTGTTTCTTCATCTTCCCAAAGACCTGAGCTTCCATCATACTAGTGGAAAACATTACATGTTGTTGCACCATTGATGTTGCAATATATTTACTTGAATTATTCATACTTGAAGAATTGTTCAGGATAAAAGTTATCACAATTTTAAGACAAGAATAAAACTGAGAAATTCTAAAGTCAAGAATATTACATCCAAACATTGTTTCAAACTGGCCTGCATTTGAAAGTGTATGGTATTCAGAGAAGAGCAGAGAGTGAAGTCATCTCAACTCTTCTGCTATGGGATCAAAGACTCCCCGGCAATCCGTAACCATAAAAGGACATACCCGCAAATGCTATCAAAAGACTCGGGTATCGAAGTAGGAGAACTCAGTCAGGCCATGAGAGACCGCGCTGTGTGGCATGCTATTGTTGCTGACATCCCGGCCTCAGATGCCGAAGGATGACGATGATAATGATTCAGACATAAGGGTCGACAGAAATAGGCAAGAGTACTTTAGCGTTGTAGTACAAATGAACACATTTCTCAGTGTTTTCTCAGGTGTACACTTAGGTTGCATTTGTTTCAAAACATAATTTCACATGAAAGCTAACAAGCAGTAATTATTTGTCCATCTATGAGCCCACACATGGATGCAGATAACAGTGAGGTGCTAGGAAAGACAGAGGTAGCAGAAAAGCTATGGACAATAATGAACTATCTGCCATCATACCTCAGAATGCTTGAATGGGTTGAACACATCAATTGTACTTCCTCCATCTTCTTGTTGAATATGCTCTACAGGACAGCATACAAGGAAGGCATACATTATTTCACATAATATCAAAATTTTATTTTATTTTAATTTTAATATATGAAATGTTTCCATTTTTAAAGGCACCAGGGTTAACCAGCTAAAACTAATCACCTTGACTAAGATATAAGATAATTTTCTATATTTTACCCTGGGGTGAAGATTACCTTGTGGCAAATCTGGCATGTCTTCATCCAGTATATCCTGAAATGATTTGCAGAAGAATGACTAAATTAATAACATTATGAATTGAAACTTTTATCATAGTCAAAAATTCAACCTTTGCATTATTATACAATTTAAGCAATTGTGATTTAGCCTGAAAATGACAAGCTGGAATGAGATTTGACGCTGCAACCTTGCTAAGGGCAAGCCAAGTTGCAAGTATACTTACAGATAATGAAGATGTGTTTGCAAGAAGCTTCTCATATGCTTTCTGGGCTTTGTCATATGCTTCCTTTCTCTCAGCATGTAACTCTCCTTTGGTCTTAGAGAAATACATTAAAAGGGTGCTGTAATAAATGGGGCTTTAACATACATTATTAAATGGATTTCACTGAGAAAGAAAAAAGCTAAAAAGTGTTCTCTTTTCTGTAAAAATTCTGAAGTGAGCAAGGCTGATATAATGAAGGAGTAAGAGTGATCTTACCATCAGAATTTGCCTGTTCTGTTTCTCTCTATTCTGAAGATCTTTGTGTGCCTTTAGCAAATGCTTGGCCAGCAATGTATAGTAACTCTGTAACAGCTGATGAATAGCTTGCTGGTTAGCTGGTGGAACTGTTGTGCACTTTGGAAACACAACCTTATGCTTCTCGGCCAACAACCGCTGCTTCCTGGACGTGATACCAGCAAAATCCTCTCCACAGTGACGAGCAAAGCTTATTATGACTTGCACATAAACATGACTTTCTTTGTCACAGTTGATAATATTACCCAGGATAGAGGTCAGGGTTTTGACACCCTCTTGCAGCTTGGGAAACACCCCACAAATGATCAGTTCCCCCAGCAGTCTGAGAGACACACGGTACTTGCTCACATTTGCCATCTGTCAATGAAATAATTACAACTGAAGGGCTATCACTGAAGGGCTGGTTCTAAAACTATGCTTTGCACCTTTTAAATAAGGAATTCAATTCAAATCAACTCATTTGGTGTATACAGAATTTAATGCACTCATTATACATTGAACTTTCTTTTGTTACTATGATACTAAAACTAACAAAGAATTTGATCTGAAGTTTTAATTTAGCAATGCATATCAAAAGGACACATGTTGTTTCTTCAATATGCTCAAAAGAGAACCCAAATAAAAGTCCTTAATTAAAATCCAAACTTTTAACTCCACTTTCTTACAAAATGTGAATGATTTTAACAACACAAATTAGACTAACCTTGTCCTCTTCTTTGCCATTATAACCATCAAACATCTTAACAAGTCCTTTCCTCAAAGGCTCAGAGAAATCAGCATAAGACTGGTGAATTAAACCAGAGATGTGCGCCACACACCTCACATCTGCAAGCTAAAACACGTACAATAATGTATCTTCATTCTTGGAACTCTGAAGCTCAATTCTTAGCTCTCTATATAAATTGTATAAAGTCTAATTCTTGAAATATAGGCTTCATTCATTCATTTGTTCACTCATACCCTCATTCATTCATTTGGCATCCAAATATCACATTTTGTTCATACTCTCATCATTATTGTCATTATTAATCATACAGTATTGCTACAATTTGTCTAGAGGTTCACCTAATGTTTTGAGGTATAAATACCTTAAGCTTTGTTAGCCCATCAATAACTGCACCAACCTGTAGAAGAAATAAAAATGGCAGATAAATATAGGGACTTTGAGCTCAGTTAACAGAGGAATACAATGACTCACTGCTTCCTGGACATATCTTGAAAGATTCAATCCAGAAAACTCTTGCTCCAAAGACTCCCTCTGGGATTCTGTGATTGTCCGCTGGCAAACAAATATATTTTAAGTGTTACATGTATGTTTGAAACCATAGCATGAATAACACAGTTGGAGCAGTAGTACAAACATGGTTTACCACAAAGAATCAAGCACCTGTGTTTTTTTTCACAACTGAACATAAACTTCTACATAATGTGATTCGCATGAACGGCACTTTCACACCAACACGTTCCTAACAAATACATAAAGTAATATTTTTATATACTAAAATATACTGAAATAAGTCAAATCATTACTTGACATATTATACACCATAATACCGTCAACAAATCTAAGGCAAAACAAGTTAGTGAGATTGGGTCCATCGCAAAAGAAATCAAGATAAATTTAAAATGGAGCATTTGCTTATAGAATGTAATCAAATAAAATAGTTAGGATAATACTAGTAATAGCAATACCAGTTTCTTGATAAATGCAGAATTCTTCTTCACAGATGAGTCAAGCCCTTTGAAATATGACTCTCCTGGTCGATTAACTGTTTGAAGGACAAAACACACACAAAGAACTACTTTATGGTTTCAGGGTTCTTTCAAAAGTAATTAGTATTACAATAATTATTCATTTAAAATTATTTAATCTCAATACTTTAATTCATTGCTACTTTTCAGTAACAAAGATATGAAAGACATGGTCAAGTGAAACAAACAGAAAAAAAAACATTCCAGCCCAACCTGCAGCTTCCAGATTCTTCTTTCGTAAAGCATTCTTTTGTTCTATCAGTTCTTGAGCTTCTTTCAGTGCATGTCGCTAAATGAAATTAAAATACAGGTGAACAATAATATTGTGCCCATCTAGTGCACCTAGATTTGAAATGTAACACAAGAAGAATTCATGACCCTAATTGCTCCAGCACTACAGCAGTTAAAAAAAAACTAAAACAATAAAAATAAAAACATTAAAGGTAGTGTTATGTTGTAAAAAAACAACAATATACAATATGTGACAAATGACTGACAGTTCAGCCTACAACGAAACATGAAACTTTATACCATTTCTTCTTCTTCTTTTTTCCATTCCTCTGTATCCCCTGCTTCTTTCTCTGTCTTCTCTTCTCTGTCCCTATCAACCTTACAGAAAAATATTCTTTGAATTAACAAGGGTAAATGTTTTGTTACGGAATATATTATTATTCCTTGCGGATGATGTACATGTTCATTTTTTCTCACAAGAAAGTTTTACAGCATGAAATGTAAAACGCAATTAATGGAGCGTGACACTCATCGACCCACGGAGCTGCAAGTTGGCTACTGTTATGAATCGGTTCATTGTACCTTTAAACCTCTTTGTTGTCAGTTGCTTTCTAGGGACCCATTGTGCCATTTTGCAACTGTCCCATTGCAGTATATTTCAGCCTTTCTAAGTGGCTCAGTTTTGTAAATATCCTCATTCATGTCTCAGTTCTTAACTTGTAATATCTAGATTCCTACGGTAGAACTGTGTCAATTGGCTTAGGCTTCAGACACTGTCTCACTATAAAAATGTAATGTACGAGGTCCAAGTCACATTTTAGTAGCTGTACTACTCACTGTAAAGTCAACCTTGTGAAATGTGGATTGTGATCTTTTGACTACTTTCTGCTGGCCTTCTTCAAGTAACAGGGTCATTTCAGGTTACAGTGCGCCTTTATGAAAGCTTAGTGGGATGCTCTGACTGGTGCATTTTGATCCTGTTAAGTGCACCAATCAGAGTGCTCCACCAAGCAAGATAAGCTCATCTTGCCAGGTTGCGCAGCCAATCACAACTCAGGATTTGCCTTACCTTACCTGCTCGCAGAACCAGTTTTACAGTATACACTTAATGTATGGTCCCAAGGGAAACAGTTAATTTTGTTTTCCCAAGAGTCCTGATGTTTCCAGATACGAAGTCGAGGGAAACATCAGGACTCGAGGGGGAACAAAACTAACTAGTTTCCTGAGGGACCATACATTAAGTGGTTTATTATATATTTAGACTTTCCTTTAGCAAAAACAAGCAAACAAAGATGGTACAACTGGCGTGCGGTCAACAACTGTGCAATTGTATCCTGGTTGGGAAACATTTGAATTTGGTCAAGGGCACGTGACAAAGAATCAACCAGTCACTGTGCTTGTTTTGTTGAGTGAAAGTTTAGGTATATAACAACAATTGTTATTGCTATGCTATATGATCAGTGTAAATGAAAACAATGGTTGGCTAAATCCATCATTAAAATCATTGTGCTGTAAATTGTAATATACCTTTCCATCTTCACTTGCCTCACTAGCCTTGTTTGCTTCTTTTCCTTCCCTGATAAGAAAAAATATCATAAGAAAAATATATTTAATACCAAAAATATTTTCACAATATTTTTGGTGTGTAGTGCACATAGTATACAGTCAGTTGGTAATTACTGTTTTCCTCTTAATTTTTCTAATAACATACATTTAGAAGCGTTTTGCTGTATTTGGTGCCTTATGGTCTAAATACAAAGACGGTGTGTGAAGGAACATTGTAGGAGGAAGATGAGATTTTTTAGATCATAAAATCCTATCAGACCAAGAACTAATATTTACGAATTTAATCCAGTCATTAGGGGTGCAACTAAGGTCCAGCTGTTGACGACAACTTTTACTCTTTCGAAACACACTATCGGTCAAGATTTGCTTGTACCACATATTGCATGGAGTAAATACCGTTTTAAGGACTCCGCATCCACAAAAGTGTTATTGCTCTTTATTCTCTGGCTGTTTGAATTATCTGTTTTCGTTTCCTCCTCGTTCACAGTGGAGTTGTCCAACAAAACTTCGCTCGCACAATATGCACTTTCTTTGCCTCCAGTTGTCTTCTCTTCTGCCCCACATCTTGCCTTCCTCTTTTCTTCATTCATGGAATATCCCTGGCGCTTTCTGTCCTTTCCACATCGAGTGAAAAGTGGGTTTATGCACTTGTTAGAAAAGTGAACTTGAACCCGCCATTCTCACCGACTCCGCTATCGGAGTTTTTCCGTGAGGAATAAACTCGGCTTTCGTGACCTGGTGCTAGAAACCAGACCACTCGCCACGACTAGGTAGGTAAGAACAAGCAGAACATTTTGGGAAAAGAAGAGTCAAAAGAAGAGGAAGAAAATTCCTTTACTGCTTTTCGAGCAGCTCTTTATTATACTCCTGTACTTCTGACAATACAATATGTTCTAGTGGGAAACTTTAGGAAAAGAAATGACGAATAATCGGGAAGTTTAACGAAGGTTTTCCGAAGAGTTGCAAAACGAAAAGACTCGTTTCCAGGATCCCTGTTCTTGGGTATGAGCATGGCGGACGAATGTATATTCCAAGACTTCAACTTTCCGTTCTCTTATGAACAAAATGTATCACAGTCTTTCATTGATTATGGCTGCTCTTCAGTCGCTAACTTTGATTTAGAAGAGGAGACAGGAAAGCTACTGATGCAATCAAAGCAATCGCATGAATCAAGAAGAAAACAACAACTCGTTGCAAATCACCTCACTCTTCCCTTCCTTGAGCCAAATGAGAGTTCTTCGGTTTTACCTGAGGAAGCTTGTAGTGATTGCCAACCAGGGAACTCAGCACAGCATGTGTGTAATTTCTCCACGGATCACCCGGGGATAATGTACGGAACAATCTGTGAACTTGTCAACGAAGAGTTGAATAACTCGAGCTCGTATTGGCAAGGGATGAAATGTCGCAAAGTTGGAAAAGACCGGAAATTGTTTTGGGGTTACCCAGAACGGAGTTGTAAATTTTGTGCAAGGTTTACTAAAGCCTCCTCTCATCTATGCAATCTTCCAGCTCTGGCAATGCAAGATATCGGAGTTGCTTTGCCTGATATTCCACCAAAGCTGCTTGAAAAGCTGATCTCAGAAAGCCACATGCTTCAAGTCCCGCGTCTTCGCTACGATGCGTTCATGGGCAACACTTTGGCTAGTCATTCATTAGAGATGGATCAACTGTACCTACTTATTTACCCAAGTGGACAAGGTCTTGATTTGCTTAATTTTTCTCATGTACAAAAGTTTCCTCGATCCTTGGAGTTTGTTAATGAAGGCGAAGAATCTTCTCTTTTCCATCCTATCGTAGCACGCCAACAGTTCGCAAATCAAGGTCGGATACATCAAATTGGTTATGCACCTTTTGATAGTAACAGCATCATTCTTGCGATTAGGTCACAGTATAGCTGTACTCTTTTTAGAGGTTCCACTGGGAATCAAGATGGAAGATTGATGGTAAGTATACACGGACCCAGTGAGTTCGTCCCTGGCCCGTCTAGTTCGCCCCACAAGAATGTAGTTCGTCCCTCATTTCAGATTGGTCAATCAACAAGGGTTAATTAGTATATACCAACTCAGCAGCCTCAACATTTTTGAGGGAATGATTTCTGCTCAGGTCCCTACTTCATTATGCATACTGTTTCATTCTGCAATAACAAGAAATGTTTACATGTGCATTACTGTAAACAATTCATCTGCTGCATGCATAATAAAGTAGGGACTGGTGCAGAAATCTTGCCTTTTTGAGTAATCTGATTGGTACACTATTTCACATTAAACACTATTCATCTCCTATACGGTAAATAGTGCTGGGGATTCCTGGAAATCCTTGTGCTGAGTAAGTTTTGGTCAGAGAAAAAATAATGGCAAGTGTCAATTCTCACTTTACAGCTGTTTCTGAGAGATGTCACTGAAGTTACGTTTATGCACATTCCTAGCTTTGTTTAGTACCAATTCCTTTTCGCACACCTTTTGTAAATGACCCCCCATGCTAAGAGACTGGGGAAAGCGTCCTTTACACCAACTTGTGATATGCACTTGTGGAAAGGTGACAGAAAAGTGTACTTGTTGAGCAATATCATTGAAACCTTCAACATTAAAGTAGAGAACGACCAGCCAACAGAATTGTAAGTAGCTTTTCAAATTATTTCAGCTAAAGGCAATGCAAATTGTAATGTACCTTTTTTTCTTTATTTCTTTTGCAGTTGACTAGCAGTAGCAGTAATGGTAGTTAATGTTTGTATTTAAACATTGTAAGTTCTCTACTTTCATCAACAAATAAAATGGTATCCACTTGCAGTGCAAAACAGTTGCTTCATTGGTACAATTTATACCAAAAGAATTATCTTTTTTCTTCTTGGTGAACAGTGACTTCAGGAATATTCTGCCATGACTCACCTCAATTTCAGAGAATAATTATGTTAATAATGTCCATAGTGTATAGTGACAGTGGGAAATAGGGAAATGAGGCAGGAATTGATTAATGGTTTAGAGATCGTGTGCTACCAGGTATAACTCCATCATCAGACATTGAAGATGTACAGCCACTTTGAATCATATTACAGTTAGACTTCTGTTATGGTTTGTAGTAATAATGTTCTATACAGAGGATCTTTAGGCTCTCTTTTGTTTATTCCTCAGATGTCTTTAACCCCTATGGAAACAACTGCTTTTCAAAAAGAAACTATGTGTATTGCCGTCAATCCATACATTCCTGGGGAAAGTGTAGCTGTTACAAACACAGGTGGAGCCTATCTTTGGAGATGTGATGAAGCGCTGAAGACAATCTGCCCACCAAAAGATCTTTACTGTGACAGCAATAGTACACTCCCCTGGTACCAGTGCATTTTTGCTGGACATCCTAGATGTGTGGCTATGGCTGATTCAAAAGGAGTAGACTTACTGGATTTTAGGGTATTCACTACCTGAAGTTTATACAACATATGTTATTTTTGCAATATTGTTCACTTGTTAATTAAAACCTTTGCAGTGGCAGCAGTGAGAGAATAGGTCAAGCTCCCTGTTTCCATCACATCTAGTCCAATAGTTCGTAAAAGCTTTTTAAGCAGGATCATGTATAACACCTTAACCCTTTACTCCCTAAGAGTGTCTTTATAGATTTTACTCTGGCTAATGCCAGATGGTTTTACTCATCACAGGGAGACCCCTTAGAGCCTAAAGGGTTATGGATACTTACACAGCACTGGATTATTTCGCTATCTCTTAATTCTGTCATTTGCCTTTATTTTGAACTGCCACTTATTTATTACTGTAACCTTTATTAGGTAATTATATCACATACATTTTCAGTCAGGGGTGGATTGTTTGGTGGATGGACTAGTGAGTATATGTGGGGTGGGTTTGGGCAGGTATGGGTGGGCTGAGATGCAGTGGGGTGGGGTGGGGTGGCAGAAAATGATTAACTTGCTTTTTATCATCATCACTAGTTAGTTCTATTAGCATTCACATGATTGTATTCAGCAGTTTTTATATAGTTGATGAGGTCCGCTAGCTCAACAGTTTTTACTGTAAAGTGTTTTACCCTCGTCGAATAAAGTTATTATTTTTCATTATTATTATTATTATTATTATTATTATGATAAGAAATGAAAATAGCAAAGAGAATAATGTTATGTAGATTTGACCAATATGAATAATTCATCTAAAGCGTCTGCTGTGCCATGCTTTCCATTACTTAGCACCATATATTATCAATGACACCTCCTTGCTCTTGTACAATAACAGCTTGCTGCACAGTCCACCAGTCCATGGAATGCATATCACATGTCTGTGATATGTCAGTTATGTTTTTGATGGTCATACCTCAGAAGGGGTTTGCAGTGATCTCTTTATGTAGTACTTCACCAGAATTTCCTCATTTTCATATTTTTATCATTTTTTTGTCTTTCAGACTGGTGCAGTACAAGAGAGGTTATTCTTCTCCATACCGTCACCTCATCTTGATTCATTTGAGTGCATATCCTCAATAGAGCGCCACCCACAAAATACACATCATTACCTACTGGCCACAGACCAATCCTTGATATTACTGGATGACCGCTTTCTTCATCATCCTGTTTTAAAGTGGAGGCATCATAATGAAGACCCTATTCAGTTTATTGATGTCACTTCAGGTGTTGTCCCAGATTGTGATGATACAGTCGTGGTTATCGCAGGTTCAAACCACAGACAGACACACTGCTTCCAATATTCAAGTGGCGGTATAATTGAGGACATGTCATTGTCAACCAAAGGAGAGCTCAGCATCCTGCCTCCACAATCAACCTGTCTCCCATGGAAGGTAAAAGAATGAAAGTAATTAGATGGGGCACTTGGAGGAGGGGCCTGCAGGTCAATTTGATCCTTTGGTCAATTTGTTTCAATCTAGATCAACTTGTTTCATCCTTGATCAAGTTGTTTCAACCTAGGTCAAGTTTGGGCTGGTATGCAAACACAGGTCACAGGTCATTGTTTTACCAATACAGAAACAATCCTTACCATTTTACAAATACTAACATTTTACCTAAAAACTTTGCTTACATGTAGGTCTAATTAGTCCAAAGGTTAGTTTTAATGAATGTTTAGGATACTTTCTGCATTATTGGTAAAACAATGACCTGTGATTTTTGTTTTGTACCTGCCCCGACTTAACCTAGGTTGAAACAACTTGATGAAGGTTGAAACAAATTGATCTAAGGAACAAAATGACCAGCAACATATTTGTATACTCCCGTTCCTGTTGTGTCATGAAACACCCAGGGGGGCAAAGCATGTCCTTGTATCTCAGACGTGACAGTCACCAGTATCTCTTCTTATTTTTTTTCTGAAGCGTCTCAGCGGGCCGGAATCCCAAATCCTCGAATCTGATTGGCTAATCGCGCGCTCGTAACCGGTCCAGCTTTTTACGATACAGACCACGGTCCGGATTTTTATCCGCGCTATTCGCGGCAAATTGAAAAAAAAGCAAACAAACAGAAAAAATATGGAAGGCCTCGGGCCGTACTCAAGACCTCGGGCACAGTTTTTCCCATACAGACCAACCTAGACCGGTAAATAACATATATATATATGGGGTTTCCTCAGGGACAGTTATCAGAAAATATTCCAAAAGAGGAACAAAGTTGTGGCAAAAGTGCCACTCTGTGCTACCAGTCTCAATTGCTGTATGACAAGCTGGTTGGTTGTGAAGCAATTTGTTCCTCCAAGCCTGAAGTCTTAGTTGTAATAAATCAGTAAGTTGCCTGTTGATTTCATGTATTTTTTCCGATTTTTTTAGGTGTCATCGTATGATGAATGGTATAATGTTGGTCTCCATGGTAACCTCCCATACTCATCACCTGTAGCAACACGACTGTCTAGACCCCTGATAGGGGTCTGTACAATGGCACACACTTCTAGTCAACAGAAGGGATTTACAGTGTTTCAAATGTCTTCAGTGGGTGACCTTTTTTTCCAGTCATTTGTTGGTCAAGGTGATGTGGATGAATGTAAAATGTTTGAACAGGAAAATGGTCCAAGTTTTCAAGACACATGTTCTAGGCTTCTGGGTGTGTGCAAGGAAGTGGAACTTTCTCCAAAGGCAAACAGCCTGTGTCAAAGGTGGATGAATTTGGTAAACCATCTGCACAGTTTTCATCAAGGAGTTGGCCAGTGTGAGTCTTTTTATTCTCAGGTCAACAAGAAAGCATTTTTTGAGAATTTGACAGATTTTTTTGTGGACCCTAACCCCTCATGTGTATTATGCAATGGACGAGAAGCCACAGAATGTGAACTTGAGGATAGGACTTGTGAAAGATGTGGTGTCAGTATCACTTTTAGCAAAGCACTTTTGCAGAATCAAGAAAACAAGGCAGTAGCTACAAAAAGGAGTTTGGGTACCATGTGCACTGGGGAAAATCTTGGCATTTTTGTTGATCCAGAGAAAACAAAGGACCCCTTAAGTGAATGCCTTTGGCTTAACTGGAACAGTGAAATTCCAATCCCTGTTGCTTTGCAAGAGGAAAATGAGAATGGAGATGATAAAAGTCAAATTCCTCTGTCCTTCATTAAAGATAATACAAATACCTGTGAAAGTAAACAATCACCATTGACCAAACCTAGTGGTACCCTGAGTATTGGTTTGAAAACAAAAGACACACTTTCATTAATTTCAAATTCTTTACTTAAGCCAGCACACTCACAGACCGAAAACAGTGGTCATAACAGTTTTTCTGGAAATTCATTTCTGGTATCCCAGGAATACTTGGCTTCACAGGTTGTTGCAACTCCTGTTAGCCTACCAAAGAAAATGAAAACTCCTAAGAAAAAGACTCCACATATGATGGGCTTTTAAATTCAGTAATGCTCTCACAAGATTATTCAAATCCATCATAATAAAATTGGAGACACTTGAATAGTACAAGGGCAATTCCAATAGCACATTGGTAATGATATTATTATTTTAACAATGTAAAGGAAACAGAATTTCTATGATATTTATTATCAAGAATTCATTTGCGTTGAAATAAATTTTATATTGTGACTCATTAATGGCATGAATTCCATTTCTTTCTCATGATAAACCATGAGGGATTTAACCATTTCAACATGAATTAATGCAAAATACAGTGTATTATGTAGAGTAGTTCTTAAATCTGCACTTCCCTGAAAGAATGACACAGGAGTTCACTGAAATTAAGAAAAGCATTCACTGCAGATAAATGGTATTTAAATTGCACATTGTGGGTGTGCTACAGCATAAATAGGCAACAAAGTCAATATCAAATTGTACCATCATTGTTTATAAACATCACTGTTTATTACATTCATTTATTAAGCTAAGAAAGCGTAACCAATAAGAAGAGCTGCTTGCTTACAGCTTTCCTACTCAGAGTCGTGAACTGAAGGTTCCATTATGCAACAATGCATGCTACATTCTTCACACCAGCTGTAAGCTCTAAAATAAGCAAGCAAGTGAATAGGTAAATGTTTCATGAGTAGACGAGCCCAGACATGGTGTTCCAACAAACAACAGGGCCTATAGTTTGTTGGTACACTATGTCTGGATTTCCCATATCATACTTGATTGACAGTTGCCCTTGTAAACCAATAGGGTCTCATACAGGCTCGGCTTATCGGTGTTTGGACTGACCTATCTAATAGCATTAACGAACGAACACGAGTTGCATTATGTATCATGATTTTGATGTAGAGTATTACGTAAATAGCTATTTTCAATGATTTAAAAGATGGTCAGCTGGACTTCTTTGAAGGGTTTACTTTCTTGTGTAAAATGTCATCAGAGTCATCTGAAGGATTGATTTCACTGCTTTCGGCAGCTTCGAAACCCTTGTTAATTTCTACAGTTGTGTCCACTGATTCGCCCTCGTCATCTAATTCATCATCATCCTTGCCGTAAATCTCCGGATACTTGACGAAGCACTCCTGCATATCTCGAAACTGAGGTATGCAATCGGAACCCTTAGGGTCTACTTCGCTGTAGTGGAAACATGAGAACGCAGCTTTGAATTGTTCTCCACAAGGTCCATAAGCCATTCCTTGCAAACAAGGGCAATCCCAGTTAATTTCTCCGTTTGGTTTGATCAAGCCTTCCCATTCTTCGTCGTCGTCATCTTCCAAAGTGATGGTGCTCGGGATTGAATGATCATCTTCAGTGACAAATATCAACTTGTCTTTGCCTGCGATTGGAGAAATAAGTTATGACAAGTGAAGAAAAATCAATGCTTTACTGTTTGACGTACCTTCTTCCCTGCAGTAGGACATTTTCGACCTACAAAATCGTATGCCCTTTTTATGTAATATTCTCAACAACCGGCTCAACAACTTCAAATGCACCATGTGCAACCGGTCGTAATCTGGGCATGAATAACCCAGGTCCCACTGATACAAAATAATGAAAGGATTGGAACGAGTTGGTGAGAGGAAAATGGCGGACGACGGAAGCAAAAAGAACGCTGCAGTGTCGTTTTCTTTTATGAAGAAAAAAACAAGCAAAAAGACTTACGATGCAGATCGGAACGCTCTATACAATGGCGAAAATATAGAAAAAAAGGATGATACAGACTTCATCCATTCTGCTGAGGGAAAAGAACTCAAGAGGTTAGTAAATTTAATATGCCTCTGTTGTCAAATCTTGTTCTGTTGTTTTGGCTGGCCGGGAACAAGTTATTCGAAAGTTTACTTATCCTTTTTGTCAAGCTTAACTTGGGGTATTTCTTGTTTATTAAAAAGGCCTTGAAAATTCTTAAAAAAGTGTTTTTAAATCGTTTTTACCGTTACTACTGAATTCTTCATACTTTATTCTATGCTCATTACGACAGTTTTTTCGTTGTTAAAAGTGTGAAGCCACAGGAGAAAGTAAAAGAGAAAGTAATTCCTTGCCTGATAAAGAACAGATGGATCCTGCCTCCAGAAGCCAAGGTTGTTGATAAGTTGGACAGGGAAGCTGCTGAGGAACTTTTACAAGGTTCAGTATAACAATATATATTGTAACGGATACTAAACTACAGAATACGACATCATCATTATTTTAGGGAGCAGGGTTGGTGCAGTGTTGGGGAGCAGGGTTGGCGCAGTGGTGAGAGCCCTTGCCTTCCACCAATGTGGCCCGGGTTCAATTTCTGGTCCCGGTGCCACATGTAGGCTGAGTTTGTTGGTCCTCTGTTCTGCTCTGAGTGGTTTTTCTCCGGGTACTGCAGTTTTCCCCTCTCCACAAAAACCAAGTTGACTAACCAGCCAATATGTCTAAGTAGGCAGCAATTTTTGGCTGCAGTCAGCTGCTTTTGACGACCCTGCATATCTGGGCAATTGCTTTCATTTTCTGCATTTTTACTTCTGTCATTATTTTCATGTTAAATTCCAGCTGCTGCCAATGGAGATGGGGAAGAAACTAACGAAGAAAACACATCAATTCCTTTGTTAATGAGAAATGCATTACCAGACGTCGAAGGTTTTGAGAAAAACGAAAAGCTGGACATAGTAATGAGACCAGAGCAGGTAAGCTCTGCATCACCCTTTAATTAATATCTGTGTAATGCAGCTTAATTAGCTCAAATAGATGTTACAAATTATTTCAGCAGGGTTGTCAAACAGTTTTAAAGCAGGCAGATAAATTTGAAAAGTAACCGTCTATACAATCGAGCACCAAGGGGGATCTGGTGGCATGTAAAGCACAATAACCGGCCAGTATGGCGAAAAAGGTGCCAATCTTGCTGACAGGCCTGTGCAAGCTAGATGTCATTTACACTTGGTATTCACCAGGTACCATGCTCAAGCATGATGCCTGATGAACACCAAGACCAACATGGCTTTTTATGTACCACTGCTAACAATTAGACATGGTGCTCTGGCTTGAGTACTGGATCAACTCCCTTGTACTCTAATACAGAGTCAGGAATGGGCACAAGTCTCCACCCAATTTAGGTTTTGGACGAGTGGCTAGGCACAATGCTAGGGTACCAGGTGTGAATAATACCTGCGTTGCAGGTCAGCCATGGATTACTTGAAACTCAAATCAACTTTTAAACAACATGCATCAGAAAACCTTGGAACTCTAATTTGTATTTTCTTGTGACATAAAGACTACATAATTGGAAATTGGTGGGAGACAATATTTTTTTCTTTGCTTTTACTACAGAGCACTCTGGATGATTATGAAGACATGCCTGTGTCGTCATTTGGTGCTGCTATGCTGAGGGGCATGGGCTGGAAAAAGGGTGAAGCTATTGGTGGAACTAATAAAGGGTAACCATAGTAACCATATCTCCTCTATAACCCCCTGTCCCATTTTTATCTTATGCCAGCTTTGTTAAAGGTTGATACATCAGTATGATCAGTAAGATTAAATAGATTATTGGGCATTTTGGTTAAACAAGAGAGTATCAGTCAAGATGCATAGATGTAGTTGTACTTGATTTGTAGAACTTCTCAAATTCATGTCACTGAAACATTACAGTATCCTAAAGTCTCTTCAATTTGGTTCTCAGTGTCGACTGTAAAATCACATTAAAGCCACACATTTTTCTGTGCTCCTGTTTTCAGACTGACAGAGCCAATAGAGTACATTCCAAGATCAAAAGGACTGGGTTTAGGGGCTGAAAGAAGGCCTGAAGAATTTTTGGAAGGGCGTAAGCGCAAACCAGGGGATCCAACAAAAAAAGATGTAAGATAATTTTTTAACTTACAACCATTATTTGAAACCAGTGTAGCATCAAACTATGTCCATAAAATTATGTTCAAAAACTGCAAACTAATGTGTTTTTGAAATCCTTCAGGCTTCTGGTCCAATTAGAGAAAAGGATGGTCGTGTCAGGCACTTTAAAGGTGTTGGAGAAAATGTTCAATCAGAAATGGCTTTAGGTTGGTGATGAGTGTGCTGAATTTTTTACCAAAAGATTTATCCAGAGGCTAATTCCAGTACATAGTGCAATAATTGGCACATTCTGTCATCAGTGGAGGGATGGTGATGTAGTTGACTTCAGACCTGGGA
>OX453285.1:26637001-26677001 GCA_949710005.1 Ricordea florida
ACGTGAACTGCAAACCCCAAACGTGACGGCAAGACCGTGGTCACGTGATATTTTGCGGTTTGCGGTTTGCCGTTTCCCATGAAAAACCTGATGCTAAAGGTCCCTATATATGTTTAAAATCGTTCGTTCGTTCGTTCGTTCGTTGAGGATGACCGGGTTTCCTTCCTTTACTCTTTATTTTTTAAAAATAATAAGCTCATGTTGATCATTGACTTGTGAAGATGTGGCAGCTCCTAAAGGAAGCCACAAATTTACAAAATACAGATCTAATCGATCAGATCAACCGATTTGTCTCGACCCCAATAGGCTACTATTTCATCAACATTAAAAAGTTTGATTCGTGGACCATCGCAGGTTTGTTAGAATGCCGATGTAGTTAAGTTTTAATAGATAGCGAGTTTGTTTGATAATAGATAAGTTATTTGTAAAGGTAATCATACGGTTTTGAGTTCAATTTGGAATTAATTTGCACGAGTGCAGCTTTTTGAAAAACTCACAAGTGCAAATTAATTCCAAATTGAACGACAAAAACCGTATGATTATTTATTAATAATATAAACATGAAAAAATTCGCCTGGAGGAAGTGCCGGAAGGTCTCATTGCGGACAGCAAGTGAGCATTTGACGCGGATTTGACACTTTATTTACTGATTGGCTGATGAAGATCAGCTGATAACGCTACGAACTCAAAGCGGTTCGTTTAAAAATAAAGAATATCATAATCGAGAATATCGATGAGTAATTTGCACTGGTGTTACACTTTTTGCACTGGTGTTACACTTTTTGCACTGGTGTTACAGTTGAACTGCACTGCTCTCAACCAATCAGAATCGAGTAATTTTTTCATGTATATTATTAGATTGTCTCCCTCGCAGCCGTTTTTTGGATGTCACGCAACGTTCACCCAAACTTTGCGTGACATCCAAAAACGGCTGCGAGGGAGACTAATTATTAGACGGCTAATCGAAATACTTGGGCTAATCGACTTACTGGGGGCTAATCGACTAGTGGCTAATCGACCTACAACCAGCTGATTCAAAGAGTTCTTTTTGGCATTGAAAACAAACCGGTAGCTGATGTTAACTGGTTTGTCTCGTTTGATCGGCCGGGTGTAGGAAATTCTGAAAAACAAACGATGATCGAACGTGGTAAAGAACTACTTAGACTCGTGGGCTCAAACCATGTACAGTTTTGAATGTTAACTCTCTTTACCGGTTGAAACTAAAGGGAAACAAACACTTCTTAAGCGCGTTTTCATAAGTTGGACAGAGACATAAATACCACCACTAACGGATGACTAACGGATGTCTAACGGCTTTGCCCGTTTAACGGATAAGCGTTAAGGTACGTTTTCGCGTTCACGGTCACAAGTTTTAAGCGCGTTTTCATAAGTTGGACAGAGACATAAATACCACCACCAGATGACACGTAAATCACGTGACTCTGATGATGACTTCTGTTCAGTTTGTCGAAATTAAAGTGAACATCAACAGCAACAAACAACAAACAATTACCGAGACTCCTGGATTCAAACCATTTACCATTGTTTGTATTATTTGTTTTAGGTGTCTTCTAATATTTTGTTAGCCAGTGAGATGAAACTTAATAAAAGCTGCGCCTTGTCAGACTTAGACACTTGTTTTCTCATCTGGTCCACAGCTCGCAGTCTTACTGGATCGAAACCCCGCTCAATACAAAGCTGTTATTCAACTTCTTTTGGACAAAACTGTGGTGACTGTGGATTACGACGATATATGCGAACATTTGGGCGATGTTAATGAGTTTTAACCAGACGCTTTTGTTCTCCTGGTTCTGAGAAATACCCGCGCTTCTGGATTCACGCCGTGACACAGACGTAAGATCGAAGTGCCGGTATACAAACCAGACCGGCCGGCTTCCGGTTGCTTTGCGGAAGTAAATTCATTCCATGGACGTAACGATGGGTTGACAAAGTACACCAAATCCTCGGCATATAATTCATGGTAGGCCACCATATAGTCAGTTTACAGGGGTATACAAGGGTTTACAAGGATAGGCCTTTGTAAACCCTTGTATACCCCTGTAAACACTATATTTGGTGACTATATGGTGGCCTACCATGAATTATATGCCAAATCCTCTGGGTGGCTTATTGCCCCCGCAGGGTTCCGGCCCAGAGGCCGGAACCCGAGGAGGCACCCTAATGTTCCCCGCGTAAATAAGAAGTATCGTATGGTCGTAGTGTTAGCATGCGAAAATTTTCTCGATTTGACGAAAATAGGCGCGCACGGTGGTCCCGGTTAATTTTCAGCATGTGCGCCTGGCAACGAGTCGTCACGATTTCATTCCAAGCTTTCTTATTTCATTCCAAGCTATAATGTGAACCCATCCTAAACACGATATGTATGAGGATTTCCATTAACCCAAGAAACAAAGTGTGATAATTGACAAAACACAAACACAACAAGGAATTTGCACTCTCAAACGAAAACTACGTTTCAAAGGTTCATAACAAATACATGGACAACCACATGCAGTCTTCATTCAGTTTTTACAAAGTCGGGGGCAGATTTAGTGACAACTATGACTAGTTATTTATTCAAGGTACCTTTGGGGGTGGGATGAGTTAGTAAATAGGGGCTGCGTTTAGTTTCGACAGCAGGCTACCCACAGTCTTCTTGTAACTTATATTTTTATGTTTATCATTTCCCAGATCCGTTAGAAAAGGTGTAAGGGTGTGAAATAGCATCCCAAAGAAACTTCGTATCCAAAATAGAATCGCGTTCAAGCGTAAACTCAAAAATTGGCTGTTAAAACTAATGGAAATTGAGATGAATGTTGATTTACGCTGCACGGAAATTTGCAAATATCTCTTGTCCGCTAGTTAAAGTTATAATTAAAGTAACTTTTTGATCAGTCTAAATTTAAATTCAAAACTGATCATTTTAAATTGTAATTAGCCATGTTTTTCAACTATGTTTCTTGATAATTGCTTAATTAATTAACTGATTAATTATTTGTATGTACTTTGGGATTTCAACAGGATTTATTTAATATGTGTTCAATAACGAGACAGGACTTGTTTTAGAAAGGTGGCCCGCCTAGAATAGCTTCGCTAATTGCGGGTCGCCTAGGACTGTGATGATATTGTAATGTTCACAAACAAATAAATTGATTGATTGATTGATTGATTGATTGATTGATCGATCGATCAATGGATCAACGGTGCGATGTCACAAAAGATAGTACTAGTAACATCACCAAAGATAAAAAAGAGGGGGTGGGTTGGCTTAATAAATTTCTTCCTCTAGAGAGGGGTGGGTTATGAGAGGGGGGACGGCTTATACAAAACTGTTCAGGAGCTGGTGAACGTTAAGTACTTAGTTTATCACATAATATAATGTACCATTCGTGTGTGGTGTTTATATCGTAGTACACAAGGCGTGTTGGAACATTAATTCGTAGCTGTTGAGGGATGCACAAAATATATATTGGTGAATCTTGGAACCAACCTCGTTCCCAGGGTCTCTCCTCTTCCCGCCCTCTGGAGGGCAGGAAGAGGAGTGACCCTGGGAACGAGGTTGTCTTGGAACAAAAGTGAAATACTCAAGCATGATAAAACTCTCTTTCAGTCGGACTATATTTATGTGTCTTTGATAGTACACAGTAATTGAGTTCAAGTTTAAGTGTTCAGGATAGGTACATTGGAATAGAGGCCATATATAGGGCATTTCAAGCTAAAATAAATAAATAAACCGTTAGAATCCGTGACCATTGTTATGCACTTTCTGTTTTGTTCAAATCAACAAGATTTGTGTTGAGGGTGTGGTGTCTTCCATTCCTTCTTTTTCTTCCGACCCTGAGTTCATTGGTTTGAAGTGCCAGCGCTTTTACGGTCAAACCCCAGAGGGCCACTCAGGCAAAGAATTAATCAGTGTCACCTGTGTACTCTGTCAGGGCATAGGGCGAGGAGACGGCTGACATTTCAAACTACGGGTTCATAAGGAAGAGTTTGCCAGTACCTCGGCCTGTATGTTCACAGAACACGCAAAGCATATTTGACCTAGACAATATTATACAATACACGTAAATATCTAGCAAATGGATAAAAAATTGCTTTTGGTATTTACAACACATAATATATTACTACTTTTTTTTCACAAGACTTGCAGTATTGTGAAAAAATCAAGCTCTGTCCAAAACCCAACAGTCGCCAAATCTAGCTTAGCTTATGAAACGGTTCTAGAACAACGAAAGAAGAAATCTGGCCGATATAAATAAAGAACGCGCATAATTTGAGTTGTACGATGACTGTTTTCAAACTCTGACACCCTAATAGCTCCCATGGTTGGATTTTTGGTTATTCTTAAGTTGAAATAAATATACAAAGTGAAGCCACAGATTTATACCAGTACTGTACGAGGTATGAGTACTATTCAGATAAATAATCATACGTCAATTTTTGTAAGACTGACATTACTACAAAATTTTGCGAGACAGAAGATCGAGTACTATTTGTGGTTTCTAAAAAATGAGACAATAACCAGTGGTAATGGGGTAGTGGTAGAGTAGTATGAGGAATTCACGCTCTTGAATCGTGGAATCCAAAACGCGTAATTCCAATAAAGAACACGCGATGTATGAACTCTACATTTCAGTGGTGTTGGAATTGGTGTTGGATTTTAAACAGAGCTTTATAATGAACAATTGCAGGTCGCATAGAGACAAGAGAGGCTAAGCTTGCCTCGGCGAATCCGCGTGCTGTTCGTGCGTTACACAGGACGTATCCGAGTTCGTAAGTGGGTAAATCGCCACACAAACGTCTTCACAACCGTGAAGCGGTAAATGTTCGTGATCGCTGTTCGTTATTGACGGTGTCCTTAATAACGAAGATTGCTCTTGCGAATTAATACAAGATGGAGATTCACTTTGACCAGTACAGACACCGCCCGCGGGATCAACCCTTTGCGGGTCGTCCCGTCTTAAGGGACGGGATGAGTTTCTTTTCTCAGAGTCACTGTCCGAGGTGTGAACCTGGGCAGATGTTGTAACGCTTTGATAACATGCGTCGGACGGCCAAGATGACGTCAAAGAGCAATGACTGCCCTTAAAGGAATTCTCCGATGACGCGTTTCCGGTCGTAGAACATTTCTCTTCTGTTCCCGAGGTGTTGCCCGATGCATTCCCCGAGTCAGGAGCACACTTTTCACTTCCGGTCGACCCCTGTGCGGCCTCGGCCAAAGCCGGCAAAAATGTAGCAGTCGATCTAGGAGAATCGCGACTGTTTTGGGTGCTACTTGAGCTTGAAGATTTAAGCGGCATGTAACTGATCTCCTGTTGAAAAGCCTTGGAGTTCGACTCGTCCGAGCATTCGGCCCCGAAAGGTTGCGAGTGCTGCAAGGCTCTCCTTGGAGCTGTTCGACGTGCGCAGTGAATGACTAAAAGCCAAACCATAGAGGTCACGACAATACACGACACTATAACGATGACTATGATTCCCAGAAAGGTTTTCTTGTGGTACTGAACGTACTGCGTTTTTTGCGCTCTATCCCTTCTTTTCTTTGTGTCAGAATCGTCATCGGTGGTATCTACTGACAAAGAAAGAAGGAAAAATGTCCTTACGTATATTATCAAAAAATGGATTACGCTTTCCCAAGGGGTGACTACTGTTATAACAGCCGTATTTGAAAGAAACATGTAATAAGTAAAACACAACACTCCTATAAAGGCAAAGTTAATGAACAGGAATCGCTACAGAAAAAAAAAACGATTTTATTGCTTTAATGGGCAACTGAAAGTAACTATGCGGACCTACCTGACAGAATACCTATTTTCCCTCTCGCTCGTACCACACCTTCCGTGTTTGAAGCCTCGCAGATGTACTGTCCTTTATCTTGTTCGATGAAGCGCACAATCACCAATATCTGCCCAGACTCCGCAAACACAATACGCTTATTTTTCTTCACAAGTTGGTTGTCTTTAAACCAGACAATAGATGGTTGTGGATTACCGCTGACTAGGCACTGCAGTACCACACTAGATTCAAGCGACACTTCTTTGTAACTTTCCATTCTTTGAAGGAGACGCGGGTGTTCTAGTTATGGGAGAAAAAAATTTGAAGTTTATTTAACATGTCTATTTGGCGTTGTTTCTTGTACTATATGATTGTAACCAACACAAAGCAATTACCTAAAATGTAGGTCTACCGCGCGCCTCGTGTTCCGCTGTAGCGTTGACGCCCGATTGGTTTATAGAATCGGAATCGGAAAGCGTTCGTACATCACGAAGATTTACGAAAATAACGTCTGGTTTGAGCGGATTGTCCATGCAATGTAAATTTGGCAAGAATTTTGCTCACCTAAAACGGTAACAAAAGCACTTGCGTTCACCGACCCAGCGTCGTTTGAAGCATTGCAAGTGTACTTTCCTCCATCCACAGATGTAGCATTTCTAAAGGCGTACACTTTATTAGGCAAAAGGCCCATTCGTCTGTCATTTGCGGCAGGAAAATGCTTTCCGCCATCTTTTTGCCACGCGATAACAGGTAAGGGGTGCCCTTCAGCCTTGCAGTGAAGATGGAACGTGTTTCCAGCTTTTACTGTCACATTTGCTGGTTTGTCTACCAGTCTGGGGTACACTGTAGAATATTGCAACAAGTGAGCTAACTGCGTCAAGTTGGCCAAATTATGTACGTTTTTGTTCTTAGTAATGTTCCAAAAAGTTCTTTGAACAATTTCTCCTTGGGTCATACAATTCATTGATAACGTACAATACTCCTAGAACTGGAGAAAAATTTGAGATTGTTGTCTTCGTGTGACTTGAAACCTTTTCATTTGCAAAGTCAAACTTTAATGATTTCCGCATAGGTCCCTACTTCATTATGCATGCTGTAGCCATACTGTTTCATTCTGCAATAACAGGAAATGTTTACATGTGCATTACCCTAAACAATTCATCTGCTGCATGCATAATGAAGTAGGGACCTGTGCAGAAATCTTGCCAAACTTTCAACCATTTCACCTGTACAGTCAAGACTGGAGCCATGCTAAGCTACAATTATGGTTTTAGATTTAGCAATGGTAAAAGACTGGAAAGCAAGAACAAGGGCTTGAATTTAAGATAGCAGATAAGTTCAAGATGTTAAGGTTTGACGGTAGTTATAACTTTGAATAGTTTCACTGCAATGGTCAAACCTTTTATTTTTATCCAGTTTTAGACAGCAGGAAAAAAATGCTTTCCAAGCAGATATGACTGTTTGCCTAATCATCTGGCATATGAATAATGTATCTGTAAAACGTAGTGAATGAAATTAGTATAGACCGAATGCATAAATGATCGCCAAAAAATTATTCTGTTGTTTAAGTGCTAATTAGACTTACTAGCATTGTTTGCATGGACAAAATTTAAAAGAAATGTTGCTTGAGAGCGACGTTAGTGAGTTTAATTAGCACATAAAACAAAAGAATACATTTTTGGCCACCATTTATGCATTTGTTCTACGGATAAGATTTAAGATCTTGTTCTTACTCCAAACAGTGAGTTTTGCCATTTTTGATGGTACTGGTGCAAACTGGTTTGATGCCACACATTGGTAAAATGCTTCATCTGACTCCTTCACAGAGGTCAAGTGCAACTCACTTGTGTAACTGACAGTCTCCCCATCTTTGGACTGGAGAAAAAAGAGCTTGGTATTCAGTAAGTATAGCACTGACGAGAAACAGATCTTTCACTTCAGGGCCGGGTTGTTCGAAGTAGGGTTAAGGTAACCCAGGGTTAGTGCGAAATTTAAATGACGATATGTGAGCTCAAAAAGCATATTCAGTATTATTCTTTTTGAATACGATTTGATGAATGTATGCTGTGAAAAAAATAGAGAAAGTTATCGGAGAAAATGCTTTTAAACAAGAGGAAAAGAAACCGGGGATAAAATTTAACCCTGGGTTAGCGCTGATCGGCCTTCGAACAACCGGCCCCAGCATGCAAAATGTTGTGAAATCAAAACTGCAATGACTTCTTTATAATCACTGGTTCACCTCTCTGTTATTTCCTTTTGTTCAAAGTGAGAAAAAAGGGATAACTTGGCATTTAATGCACTCTTTGACAATTGTCAATTGGCTGTTACCTGATCTATTTTCATAACTGAATTTCCACCTTCATTAGAGATAGAAATCTGAACGTAATGTCAGTTTGAAGCTCTACGCAAATGCTTAAGTCATTACATCAGGTAACATTTTGTTAAGGTGCAACTTATCTTTTGTTTAGAAATTTACAGGTGTCTGGTAGATTTTTGTTATATTGAGACTGTGAAATTCAAATAACAGGATAAAATTTATGACATTTGTAGTGGACTGGCATTCTTGGTTAAAGTTCTTACCTTAGCATGGTTCACAATGTGCACCCCAGACAGATGCTTGTTGTTCTTCTTCCAACTCACTCTCATTGTCTGGTTTTTCAGCATGACCACACATCTCAGTGTTACATTTTCACCCACAAGAACTGTATGTGCTTCTGGATGCTTTGTTATTCTTGGTTTAGGATCACTGTTGTCTTTGGGATAACGAGAAAAATAAGGATTTACTAACTGAACTCAAAACAGACAAATAAATGTCTGTTACACAAGATACTTAGAGCACTAAACAGGGCAAATAGAACCATTACTACTGTGAGCAGTCAAATTACTCTAGTTCTACACTGCTAACATAGCATACATGTACATCCTAATTGATACCATTCCATGTGTTCTTTTTACCTGAACTCTTATCATCTTAAACAGTTACTCCAATAATTTATTAACATGCAAAGCAGCACATAGGGCAAATAAATGGTTGATGAAAACCGTAATAATTTTTGACTTGAGGACTTTTTTACCTAAAAGGTATTACTTACCACAAACAAAATCTGAAGCAGTGAGGTTAAAAATGCTTCTCCTTTCAAGCTGTTTTGGGTGTAGACACAAAGCACGTACAGAAGCCTTAAAGTTTTTCTTTTCCAGCCATACTGGAAGCCAGATGAGTTTACAATCACACAGAAGCTGTGTTGTATTCAGGAATCTACCAAAACAAGAATGAAATCAAAGTTTAAATCTAATGTTTTTTTTTTCACACATCAAAAAGTCATGTTTTTGTATTCTTCAAACCAAATTCTGTCCACTCCTTATTTGGCACTTTCACATGAAGCATGTTAAGAGACTTTTCCTAGTGAAGTTGCCAAAGATTTCAAAAGAACTGTGAAATAAGAAACAAAGTTGAGCACTCTTTAGGAAATATTGAATTGAATGGTCTTACTTACAAAAGTTCAAGGTTCTCCATTTCTTGGAAAGCATTTTCTTCAATGGATGTTATTATGTTAGCAGACAGATTCCTACAAAGGAATGACAATTATAGTATTATTGCTGCATGTACTGTACATGAAGTCCTATAAAACAGAATAGCACATTTAATCTCATATTAAGTGCTGTATCTTTGAATCAGTTATAATATACAGTGTACTTACAAGCTTTTTACATTCTTTAGCCCAGTAAATGCACTTGCTGCAATCCATGTTATGCGGTTTCCATCAAGCCTCCTAAAACAAAGTACATAGGGTTGATCAATATAAAGCTTTGTCTTACAATATCAATATATCATTAAGCAATTAAGCTCAAATATATTTGATTAATGGAGCTGAAAATTCTCCTAACTGGCATGGCAATAAAGCTGGCATAAGTCTTAACTGAGTTACTTCACTAAGGAGAATTATTATGCCCATTAGTTTACCAAGGAGAATATTATTAATGCTTATTGTGTTTGGTCAATTTAATGCATTTACCTAAAATGAAACAACACTTTCTGAAGTTTCTAACAGAATGGTTGCATTGCATACCATTGTTAAACGTATATATTGTGGTTTATTTTTTCTCTTGGTTTAAATTTTATTTTCCATTGTTTTTTGGTATGGTAATATCTGTTAATGACTCTTGAAACAAAGGAAAAATAAATTTTAAGCCAAGGATAAAACTGAACCACAACATATATGTTAAATGAACAGATTCAAGGTAAAGTGTTGGTACTTACAACATGAGCAAGTTTTTTAGTACAGTAAAAGCGCCATTCATTTCTTCTAAAGTTGAAGAGAGATCATTATTGCTAAGGTCCCTAAAAAGCAAAAAACAAATTTTAAAACTCTTCTCTCATAATTTGTAAGTTGGTTGTTTTACAAAGTAAAACTGAAAGCGGAAGAAATGATTATCTTATACACTTACAGGACATTTAAAGAATGTAAGTCCGAAAAGGCATCCTCTGCAATGTGGTATATATGATTGCTTCCAAGATATCTAGAGAGATGAAAAATGTTTCATTAACATTAAGATTGTAACTCTTGCAGGCATTATTGTAAACCTCAACAGAATTCAAAGATGCAAAGATAGATGTAGCTCTTTTAATATTTAGCTCTCCCAACTGTCATTAACAATTGTCAGAAATCAAGGTGAAATAGTGGCAGAATATTTACTGAGCTGCGGTGAAACACGATGACTACACCAAGGATAACACCACCAGTGAAAGTTGCTGAGTTGGTATATCCTAAGAAATGTTTATAACAATAACAGTGTGAGAACTAGAAAACAAGTGATAAGACTTACAGCTTCTTTAATGCTGAGAGATGAGCAAATGTGCTTGCATCAATGTGGGAAAGCTTGTTCTTGGCCAGATTTCTGTAAGAAATAAAAGGACAGTTAGAGTCTAACAGTTACAGCAGAGTTTAATATAAATCAATTGCAGGGTAAATGGTCACATTCTGATTTAGGAAACCAACTTACAATTCTTGTAGAACAAGAACATTCCTCCAGCTCATTAGTTTACTTTTAACTTCACTTATATGATTGTTGTTTAGATAGCTGCAAAAGAGAAGTAACACTAAGCATTACCACTGCATCCCCATACGTTTTTATTTCATTTTTTTTTAATTCTTATCTCTGCTAAACAAGTTAAAAATACCTCTATTAAAATTCAATTTGAATAAAGACAAAAACTAATTTCAGATTAATATAATAAAATTGTTTTTAGTTTTATAATTGTTTTTTAACTGTATACTTACAACTTTTGTAAAGAATGAAGAGAAAAAACCCAAGTTGTTGAAACAGAAGTTAAATTATTGTGGTCCAAGTACCTGAAAGAAAAAATTAATGGAATTTGGTAAGTTACTGGAACCTAGATCAAATAGAAAGTTTCTAACTAGTAGCTTTTTTGGAACAGTATATTGTTCTTTGATTGGCAAACAAGCAAAAGGGCCTCTTTATCATTATTAATATTATTATTACTATTGTTATTGTCATTGTCATTATTAGTATTACTATTCCTATTTCTATTACTATAACTATTCTTCTTCTTCTTCTTATTCTTATTATTATTATTATTATTATTATTATTATTCTTCTTCTTCTTCTTCTTCTTCTTATTATTATTATTATTATTATTATTATTATGTCCATTTCTTGTAGACTCTTTGGCCTGGTTTATAGTCCTTGGAAGCGGGTTACAACAATTCACCAGGGGCCCAGGTCTCTCTTTTCCTTCTTCTTACAGGCACAGTACTTTCCTTAGAATCTTTGCTGTTCCCAGCAATGCTGTTTTCTGGATAACTTCCAACCTCACATCCACACCAATTCGCTTCACGTAATCCTTAAAGTTGAGGATTACATGAAGCGAAATATTATTATTGTCATTATTATTATTATTACTATTATTAAATTATATTATTATTATTATTATTATTATTATTATTATCATTATTATTATTATAAACATTTTGAGTGCTATTTATTGCTTTTTACATTCTCCTAGGACCAGGGACAAAGCTTGGTCTTGAGGTACCAGGGGAGTTTATTATGTGGTAGACAGAAACCTCAGTATGTGCACTGTTCCTAGGAGGATGATCTGGCTCCAGGGATCTTTTCTTTTCCTGGTTTATTATTATAATTATTATTATTATTATTATTATTATTATTATTATTATTAGGAATTTAAAACATTTGTCTTACAGTACTTTTGTATTATCATTACTATTATTATTGCTGGTATGTGGTTAAAAATATATATATCAGTATATATTATTATTATTATTATTATTATTATTATTATTATTGATATTGTTATTATAGCCAATCTGTGACGTAAATGCATGAAACAATACTTACAGTTCTCTTAGGTTGTTTATGTACCAAAATGAATTATCCAGCACACTGTTGATTCTATTCTTTGACAGTTTCCTACAACGGAAAATGTAAATGTCCGACTCGTGCTTTTTTTTTTATTTGAATACAACACCTAACATTTACATTTTGCCTCATTTGTCTTTGATTCTGCGAACCATGTGTGAATACCAACATTTACAGCTGAGTTCACGTTTTGTGTGTTTTCTGAGGAATTTTGTCGTTGTATTGTACATGTGAGTAATCAGTTTCAAAGGGTCCTTTAAGCATGAATGAGTCAACTTTCATTTTCAACCTAAAGTAAAGAATTAAAAGGGAATCAGGAAACTGAGTAATTTCGATTTTCTGTGGATAAAAACCTTGTACCAGAATAATTTAAACAATATTTGCTTCTTTTTTTAGGCTATGGATATGATGAGTTATCTGTAATAACACCAAAGAGGGAAGCCGAGAAAATAATTGTCAAATTTCACTAGAACTATGAAAATATAGGTGAAATTCTGAAAATTTTATGTGGAAGATGCCATTTTGTGAAATTTGACCTTTATATTCTAGGGCTCAGCCCGTAATAAATTAATTTTTCTTTGGTGTTATTACAGATAACCAATTGTATCTATAGGCCATAAAAAATGTAAACAAGAATGCAAGATTGCTTAAGTTTTCGTCCACTGAAAACTCATTTCCTGATGGATTCCCTCGTAATTGCTTACATATTCTGTATTATTTTCCATAAAATGTGTATTAATTTCCATAAAATGTGTTCAGGTAAACTGAGCAGCATAACTATAAAGTGGACTTGGGCATGAGCAATAAGAGGAAAAATGCATTATCAAGTACTGAAAGGTGACTACTGTTCTTTTTAATCATTTGGGAAGTATTCTTTTTTGGCTAAGTTGAACAAGGAAAAACTAAATCACTCAGTCAACCAACAGACTGAAGATGAGGCATTACCGTAATTATGTCACATGAAAGATCATTCATAAACATTTCATCTCAAGCTGTGTATTGACTGATACAGTTGACCTGAGGGTATAAATTCTTCTATAGATATTACATACTTCTGGATTGAATGTTACAATAACTATGAATCATCCTCTTTAGTTTCTGGAACATGCAAACTTGCACAAACTAACAAACAGTCATGACCTCAAAACAGTAGACTTGATCTAATCTCTATAACTCTGATCAGAAAGCTGGGTCTTGCAATTGTATACACTTCCTATCCAAACAAGAATGAGAGGAATTTATTTGGGTCATGACCTGTTAAAGTGTGGTTGTTCTAGCTCAACTTACAGAATAACCAAAGATTTTAGATTACTCAGGGAACTGCTGACTGATCTGATTAAATTCTTGCTAAGATCCCTAAAAATGAAAAATAGAAAAGGTGAGCCAGGCAGAAGAAAACAGTTCAATAATATATTTTGTCAGGTTTCAAGTTGTGGAGTGAGAACAGCACTGTTACAATGAACTTTGCAATTAGATTTTGTGGAAAATGCTCAAAAAGGAAAGAATTTATTAGTTCCACGCATTTGGCTTGCTTAAAACTGTAACTTGTGCACAATAACCAGTAGGGACAAAGATATGTGTCTGATGCAGGTTTGGTGTAATAACTTATGATGACCTTCAGGAAATAACATTTGATATTGCATGACTCATTCTTCAGAGCAGATGGCCACATGAGATAAGCCCAATTATATGATACTTAGTTAATCCAAAGCTACTTACAGCTTCTTTAAAAAGGATAAGCGTCTTATGGCATCAGTTGGAACTGATGTCAGCCTGTTTCTGTTAAGTCTCCTACAACATATCACAAAGCCTGTATTAAAATATGTGCTATCATCCAACCCTAATGTGTGGTGCATATTACAGAGGTCAGATTTGTCTTGATGATATCAGAATATAAACATTTTGAGGGCAAGAGGGGTATTTCCTGTGCCCACATTCCATTGCATTGTCTATAAAGTAGACCAATTTCTATTAAGACAAATCTTGATTATCTGGACCTCGATTACCTGGACTTGTTTCTCTTGTCTCTTTTTTGTCATATAAGATGTTGAGTCGGGCAACTGCAAAAGCTTTGCAGCATCAACTGGTTGGTTAGCCAAGTTTACAAATCATCACTGCATAAGATCTCTGTATATGAGTATGATCTATTCACTATTACAGTCCCAATGAGTCCAGATAATTGAGGTTCGACTGCATATTAAAATTCCTACTTCATAGGAATTTTGCCTTGGGGGCTTGCATGAATAAGATAAAAGATCTGTCTATTCAGAAACTTTGGCCAGGGCAGGTTGGACTTTTAATGCTAGGAGCTACTAATACAAAGGTCAAATTGGCCTTTACTATCCAAGAAAAAACTTGTACAGTAGGACCCTTCTCTACCAATTTAACTAATTCCTTTCAAATAAAAATATAGATTAATTTTTAAAAGTTTCATCTGCATTGGCAGAATATTAAAATTTTTGCCTGTCAATAGCATTCATGGCTTCACATACATACAATGCTTGTGGGAAAAGGTATGGTTATTACTGTGCTTTATTCCCTCAACCCTTTTGAGGCAAGTAAAAATTCTAATAATTTGTAGTCTTCCTATTTGTGGAGACACGGTAATATAGTTGTTAAGGTGTTGGACATCCAAGTAGGAGGTCTGTAGTTCCAGCCTTTGTTTTGCACTGTATTGTGTCCTTAAACAAGGAACTTAACAGTACACTGTCTCTCTCCATCCAGGGGTCAGTTGTTCGAAAGCCAATAAGTGCTAAGCCAGGGTTAAATTTTAACCTGGGTTTCTTTTCCCCTTGTTAAAAGCATTTTCTTTGATAACTTTCTCTCGTTGTTTTAGGGTATACAATCATCAAATTGTATTCAAAAAGAATTATACAGATTGCACTATTAAAGCTCTAACCCTGGGTTACCTTAACCCTGCTTCAAACAATCTGGCCCAGGTGTATAAATGGGTACTGGCGATATAATGCTGGGGGCAACCCTGCATTGGACTATCAACCAGGGGGAAGGAACAGTACTCCCAGTTGTGTGAGCGCTGAGACTTCTGTGTCCCTTGACCATATGTTACCTCTCTGATAACAGTTTATTTGCTTTCTAGGAATACTGGTGAACATCATGTCCTATTAAGACCAACTTACAGCAGCTGAAGGGTTGTGATATTACCAAAGGCATTTGCCCCAATGGTGGAGATTCTGTTACTACTTAGTGACCTAAAGAGATCAAGAAACAAAGAAATCAGGTAAAGAGACAATTTTAGCAATACTTAAGAGGGGGTTTAATTTAGTTTGGAGCAGAAGGGCATCTGGACTTGGCACCAGGGCATACTTTACTTAATGTTACACTTGATGAAAACTCATGTTTTGTTTATTTGTTTGAATTGTTCAAAGCAGCCAGGCAAAGTCGTCTTCACAGCTGGTCAATTTGCCAGGCCCTCACCTTTAATGAAAACCCTGACTCCCTATTGATAAACAAAACACAAAAAGACTAAATGCAAAAAGGCAAAGAGAAATACCTATATCTCATTCAATACTACGATGGATATTACTTACAGAGACAATAAGGATAGTTGTTTCGTCACATTCTGTGATGGAAGGTGCGTTATTCTATTATGATGTCTGGAAAATAGCAAGAAGGTCATCAGTAATGATTATGTGTAACTCTAACAAATGAATAAATGCCGTTTGCTATCTTCTGAATAGATAATCACATTGTATTCATTTACCGACAGATGGAAAAGTTCAAAGCACAATGCACACTGCAGTAGAACATACAGTACAACAATGCATAATAGTACTGTTCAATAGCTGTTGACATAATGGTTACACTTTACAATTTTAGTGATGTAAAAGTTACAATAGAACCACCCTGGAAAGTGACGAAGTACCACAGCACAGTACTGTTCAGTGACTTTCCAAAGAATGGTCACACTGTATGGTTTGATCCACAGATGAAAAAGATAGAACCACACTGTATAGTAAAACAACCTGCAGGGTTTTCTTTAAGGTTTTAAGAAGCCGGAGTTTTTTAAAATGTAGACGGTTGTGGGTCCGAAGGACCCATACGATGGGCCTTAGCCCATCGTCTCTAGGGGGGTCCGGAGGCATTTTATATGTTTTCAGAAAAGATATAGGCACTGCAGATTTTTATTTTTATTGAGCCTAAGTAGTTTAGACCTGATAAACATCATCTTCTCGACATTTCTTGACTCATCAAGCAATGAAAGTAGCCGGCAAAACCTGACAGAGAAGCCGGCGAACTTCGCCGGCTGCCGACTCTTATATACAAGCCTGAAACTGTATAGTAAATCCAACAGTACCACAGTACAGTACTGTTCAGTGACTTTCCAAAGAATGGTCACACTGTATGGTTTGATCCACAGATGAAAAAGTTAGAACCACACTGTATAGTAAAACAGACAGTACCACAGTACAGTACTGTTCAGTAGCTTTACAAAGAATGGTCACACTGTATGGTTTGATCCACAGATGGAAAAGATAGAACCACACTGGATAGTAAAACAAACAGTGCCACCGTACAGTACTGTTCAGAAGCTTTACAAAGAATGGTCACAATGCTTTAATGCATCCATTGAGACCGAACTGAACTGTACCAATCATTGCTAAGGAATTGAAGCGATTATGCTAACATGCTCAGCTATAATTATTATGATAATATTTATCATACAACTTACAAAGAAAGGTGAGTCAAAGTGGATGGTAAAGAATTCCAAGGAGGTATTTCTCTGATCTGATTCTTGTAAAGGTATCTGCAAGAAATGCTTTTTTATTAGCAAGCCCAAAGATGTTAAACTAGTAAATTCTCCTTACATTTCAGTCCATGGTTGCATGAACAGTGTAAAACCAACAGTGTGCTTCAAGTGACCTGCATTGCAAGGTAAACAGAAATAATAAATATTACATGGCCCTCGAGCACTTACAGTTCTTTGAGATTCTTCAGCCTTGAAATCTGTTGAATGTCCAAGAATTGTATCTCATTGTTACCAAGATCTCTGCAATAAAATAGAACCACCTGTTACCAAAGGTATTAACTTAAGTGGAGGCTGAGTTTTGGAAGTTATGGCTGAAATGGTAGATAAGTCATGATAGCATAAGCATTCTTTGGTTTTGGTAAATTATATTAGTCATATTTTGTTGTGGTTTCCTCGTAAGGATGTAACAATGGGAGTAAGAGATTTCTTTGACACATCTTTGGGCTTCAATTAAGTACACATGAGGATTTCAGCTCTAAGACCACCACTATGTTTAATTTTTAAATTGTCTTTTTTACTTAAGTGTATTCCTAGATAGCATGGTTCAGTAGTACATGTGTCTGATTTTTTACCTCATGGTATGTACGTCATACAATGAGGTACAGTGATAGTTGGATTGGTCACTCCATTCCCGTTAGACAATTAATCTATGCATTAAATCCGCATTAAATGTGAATTAGACAGGTTCTCCCCTGTCTCCCTTACTAGGTTTGGTTTTCGTCCACAAAGTTGTGCAATTGTTTTATGTTCACATATGTGGGTGGAGGGGGTGAGACAAAGCGGCAGTACATGTTTACAAAATGGTGTCTTTTCTATCGAGCCCAACGCAGCAAAGATTGTCAAGGCGGGTTTTACTTCCTTTCGCTCCATCTTTGATCAAAATACACTTATGAAGATCTGGCGAACAAATAGGAAATATGTTCAAGAATGCTCGAGTGGAAAGAAATGGGTTTTTAAGTCTTAAAAGTGACGATGTCTCCAATTTGGACGACGAGTAATCGATCAGCCATAGCAAGAGTGCACAAAATGAACTATTCGGAATGAACGCTTTATGGTCTGTAAAGAGTACAGCACTTCATAGAAAACTTACCACATACCATGAGGTAGCTCGAAGAAGCCTTTGATTTTAGCGTTAAAGAACGTTAGGTCACTGACAGCTTCAAATTGGAATACAACAACAACAACAACAACAACAACAACGAATGCTTTATTTGCATGACCATAACTGAGTTACAGCTGGCAATATGCCTTACCCCTTTCCCACTTCCACAGATCTGATAACTTTAAATTGAAGCTTAAAACATGCCAAAGGTCCATTCAACAGAAACATCATTCCTGCTACAAATTGCATGTGCTCTTAAGTTGGGGACATATTTCAAGCAATTAAACACATAAATTTTTTACAGTCCTGATTGGTCCAGTTATACCTGGATAAGATTTAGGGAAGATCTTGTGTGCCACAAACATAAAATATAAATTGCCACATCTGCAAGATGTTTCATTTGAATAGTCCACTAGTTGACAACCAGTTTGTTGAGAAAGAAATATGAAAATGAGCTTGCATTGATCTTTCTTTGATTGGTGTCATAGCTTTGGTGATTTTGAGTAACATTCACACAAAAAGGGCGTTGGATAGAATCCAACAGACTGATTGACACTAATTTTAAATAAACAGTTCCAGATGACTTGAGTATTGACACTTGAATAAGACATGATTGATGTAGTGATCAGCAGAACTTTGGGCAGCAGCCAGAAAAATTCCCAACCTGATCTTTTTACTTCACAAAGTCCATCAAATCGTTTCCCTTCAGGGGCCAAAGGAAAGAGGAAGGTTTTTTTTTTCATTAATAAAAATTACAGTATAGTATTTTAAAAACATGGTCTAAACGTAGAACAAGTTTGTGAAACCACGCTATGGAATTACATTTCAAGTATTCACTCACGTGGAAAAGGGAGGAATTGTGAATTGTGGTTTTTCACATGGATAAGCTTGTGTGTTCATTTAAGGGTCTATTTGGTGTGGCTATTCACTTAGTTGGCCATTACTGCAGTGATCTTTCACAGGGAGCTTTTGATCTGTTGTGAATTTCCAGGCTCCCTTTTTCAAGACAGGAAATATGTTGAAGGACTTGTATGGGATCAAGCAGGCCAAAATGACATTTTTTTCTTTTGTAATACAATAATATCATTATTTCACTTACATTTGAAAACACGCATGTAGTAAATAAAAAACTACACTGTAAAATATTGGTGTGGTCAAGGCCGAGTCAAGTAGACACAAAAACATTCTAAAGAAATTGGGATGATGAAACGAATTGATAAAGTAAGTTGTACTACACTAAGGTAAAAGGGAGCTGCTGACATTTCAAGCGCCCTTCGTCATTCACTCCAACGAAGGGCTAACCCTCAAACCATCAGCACCTCCCTTTTACCTTACGTAGTGTAACGTACTTTGTCAATTCCTTTGATTACCCCAATTTCTTTTGTTTCAATTCCCCAGCGATGCAGTACCAGTTTCTTTAGAAACTATCCTCACAAAAACATTCTGATTTCATGTTGCAAGATTGGTATGAAGTCAAAAAGGTCAGGTAAAAAAAGAACAGCCATAGTAATGTCGATTGTATTGATAAAAGACTGTTAAAAAGCATCTCTGAGTGATTTTAGGTGTTTGAATAATCACGGACTACTATTGACAGAGTTAGATGTCAGAACCACAGTGTATGGGAAAGAATCACAGTATAGTGCTGTTTGGTAGCTTTACAAAGAATGGTGTCCCTGCATGGTTTACTCTGCAGTTGAAAAAGGTAGAACCACACTGCATAGTAAAACACTGTTCAGTAGCTTTACAAAGATTTGCCACACTGCATAATTTGATCCACAGATGAAAAAGTACAGTACTATTTAGTAGCATATGAAGTTGTAAACAGATCTTGCTTGGAGGTAATGAAAATGAACATCATTTTTGGATGAATCTGAAAATTAACTGCTTTAATCTTATGGGGGCTAATTTTTCAAGCCCTTGACAAGTCTGGCTCCAGGGACCCGAAGGCTAAAAACAATAAGTTGTTGGAATGAATTAAGACAAGCATTCAGTTCCAGTAAACTAATTCTTTTAAAAATTTAGTTGTTGGAAAAAATCCCAATACTGCCAGCACTTAATGAAACATCCTTAAGGGAAACTGTTTTTGGTATAGATGTTGAGCAACAGAATAAAACATTTAAACAAAAAACTCTTTCTAGCATTTGAACTTAATGTTAATTGCCAAAGAAAGTTTTTCTCTTTATTAGCTGTGGAAACTGATTCATTGGTGATTAGCACAAATTGTTTTCTCAAGTTTCTCTTTGTCCTGCCCTCATTACATTTCAAACAATAACTATTCATGGGATTGATGTCTGTGATAAAATTGATTGCTAGTTATTCTTATGAACATATCAATGGAAATTGCTGTGAGGTTTGAACAGATTGTGTGAGCAAAAAAAACATATATATATATATATATATTTTTTGGGGGGGGCAAATCTAAAATCCCGAGTGAGGCTACACTCAGACTATGAAAAAAATGAATTTATTTAGATATTATTACTGGACAGCATAACCTAAAAAGTCAAAGATAAAAATTATTTATTTCATTTACCAGCAAATTTATCGCAACTCACTGTTACAATCACTGTGACCTGGGATAATTGAAGCGACACAGTTCAATATGGTCTCCAGGTCTTTTATTAATTAAGAAATGCTTAGCTTCCTTTCTTTAATTAATGTCCTCATTTCCAGAGTCCCAAAATACCATTTTCTGTTATTAAAGTGCAAAATTGTTTCTTTACTTACTCATGAGAAACTTAGAAATGCACAGAAGGATGCTAAAGTAAAGTGGTAGGTACGTGGTGTAAGCATCATATAGTGGTTCCCCGTTAGTGAATATATGGCATACATTGCTCTCCATAGCCATACACGATGCTTACACCACGTACCTACCAGTAAAGTAAAGAAGCATGCTGTAAAATTCCACCTGTTCCATCACACTCTACCAGGGCTAAGTGAAACTGGGTAGTTACTGTCCAGCCCTGGTAAAAACTTAGGGGTTCATCTCCAGGTAGCGGCACCGATGAAGTAAAACAAGGCCAGACAATAAAAAAGATGTTACTGAATACTTTACAAACACATGTACAGGTGAAACAATGTGTTATATCATCAACTAAGCAGCTCCCAAAAACCTGACCCTGAGTATTAAGTAGTTTTTTAAGTTATGATTGCAAAATAATCTTGGACATAGTGGTTTAGTTACAGTCATGTAGATCATAAACTGAGTTAAACATAAATACATCAAGTTACTGCAACAAAAAGTTTTTAGCATAATTTTTGTACATATAGATAGGAACAGAACTGTGCAGGGTGTTACAATTTAAAAGTGCCACAGGCCAATCAACTGAGGTTTTATAGAAAATGCTACAGCACTGTCAAAACTGGTAACTCTGCAAACTTGAGAAATATGATTCTAAAAAAATTCTCTATGGAAATATTTTGTTGGCACAATGTCTTTGCTTTGACAGTATTTTGGCTTGTTTTCATCTTATTTTTATAATTAAATATATTAAATGTTAACAGTCTAAACAAAAGTCTTTAGTCTGGTCCAGTTAGCCAAATGTTCCAGCAATTTCTGTTTCTATTAAGATAAGAAATTTAAAAACCAATTTTCATTTGGAGTCAAACCAATGTTACCTGCGTATTTGGCACAATTTAAGCTTTGCTTTTTGATTTCCTGTGTTAATCTAATAAAAGTTCGAACAGTGCTGAATTTAATTTTGTTTTAAGAATGAAACCAGTACTGATATGTTGCCAAAACAACTTTAATTATTTTTATTATTATTTAAGCCACTTTGTCAAGATACAAATTCTCATATATGGTTTCCATACATTTCATATAGCACCAGTAATGAGAATTTGTTGGAAATTATATCAACACAGTTCAACAGTGCTGTTCATTACATTATATTTCCATTGCTTTCCTTCAGTACCTTGTACTAATATCACAAACTAAAAGTGGAAGTTGATCTCCATTCAGACTGAGTAGGACAATACTGTTTTGTGCAAAATTGAATTCAAAATTTGTCTGACTCTTAAAAGCTATTAAAAACCTATTTGCCAAACCTTCCTCATTCCCTAACCAAGAAAGTAAATAAGGTGTTAATTAAATGTCAAAGAATCAAAAACTGATTTCTTAGGTTTGTCACAAAGTATGACTGTCCAAAATGAATACCGACATAGTACAATAAAGGGAATATTTAACACAAAGTTAAAAGTCGAGGAACCACAAAAAAAGTCGGTAATTGGTATTGTTTTTTTCCTTTATTTCAGTTACAAGGTCTATGGTACATCTCATGATCAGTACCCACAGTCAACTTGGAAACACCTTTACAACCCAAGTACAGACATAAAAAACCATGACATTTTTTTGCCAGGTAAGATGCAGCAAAAGCTGTAGTATTATTTTATAAATTGAATGCGTTAGACACTAATTATTTTAGTACAGTAGCACAAAGTTGTTAAATTATGAAGATACTGTATTCTTTTTAAGCCTAAAAAATATTGCTCTAGTGTAACAATTTAAATGCGTTTGACTTGCACTACAGAGTATTCTTAAGATGTACTTTCATTTTGGTTCCCAAGCGAGCGTAACCATAAAAAATTAAACGTCTGAAGAAATAAATTTAGAAAAGTGATATGTGGAAAATGGCAGCTTGTCAAGGCAATTTGGCAAATTAAGGAACATAGAAGCACACGGCAGTATAAATGCAATTTCTTTAACCTCGAGAATATTTTCTCTCATTTTTTTTTCTTGTTGAATAAAAAACATCTGTTAACACCTGACTAATAATGGATTCACTAGTACAAGCTATAGAATTTCTTCAATTGATCGCAAAAGAATTGTGCTTTTGATAAGAAACCTACTTTCTTGTTAAATTAAAGGGACAACCCTTTACGAAGCAGAAACAAAATTAGAATAAAACGTTTGAAGTTATTTCTATCTACCCCTCCCAATATTTTTGTAAGACACTGTGGATGTAAATACAAAGCATGTCGGTGGCCAAAACTGATCGCCTTACCATCAATTCAACCACAGGGGTCCGGCATACATTCACGCAATTTATTTGCATATGTTTTTTTGTGGCCTCAGGGAAAAAGAAAGCGGTACATTCTCAAAAGTCTCGCAGGTTTAAATTTCTAAAGTTAAAAAGAAAAAAAAATACATCAATATCTCGCGCGGTTTTCAAGATGTCATATACTTGCGAGAAGTTTATCGTTTTCTTCTCAGTGCGGAATCGGTCCCTCGACGGAGCCACAATAAAATTGTTCTCCGAGATGAGATAGCAGAAAATTGGAATTTCTAATCACGTTTTTCGGAATGCAGTTTGAATATAAACAGCAGGAGGTATTCTGTAAAAAGCCTCAAACACTCGAGCAATGGTAATGAACAAAGACCGCGCTGAATTGACTAATGCACGAGGTGAAATTACATGGATGAGGCTGCGTGTTTTTCAGTGTTTTCCAAGCCAGCAAGCAATGTACCACTTACATTTCGGTTCAACGTTCCATTGTCATATGAATAGAACGCAGAAAAAGACAATTGGCCAAATGAAGAACGTTCTTAAGCAAACAAAAACAATGTCCGGACGAAGAAAACAAAGACGCTAATTTAATAAATTTGTTTCAGGCAAAATTGTGCTTGGCCGTCCATAACAAACACCACTCTGGGCCTATGGCTCTCAGCTGTACAAAGTCACAGTACTTGCCATACAAAACCTGCACCAGCTCAATACGGCGGAATTTAAATGATTTGGAAGAGGGTTCTGTTGTTTACCTTCCTTAAGCTTTCATTCTAAGCTGCGCCGAACCCAACTGAGTAAAATAAGCTAACAGAAAAATATCACTGTTAAGGACTTTTCGTTTTAAACTTCTCTTAGAGTGAAAACTACACACCCGTAGTAGTTTCAGAAGGAAAGATATGGTACGTTATGAGGATTGGAAAGCAACCAAATCGACGCTTTGTTATATTCCCCCTCAGCGGGAAACTCTATTTTCATAAACCGTGAATGGCGCGCATATGTCAATTCGCAATCCAAACAAGAGCTAAGCGATTCCTTCCTCCATTCCCACATAAAATAAACTTCCTCAAGAGCGTGAAAACCGTAATTTACCGTTTACTGAGACGTAGATTGAGTGTCGCTCGGTTTATCGCAGTCATGGACATTTGTTGAGGGATTAACATAAGACGCATGATTTGGTTTGACACCACATAACTCTATCTGTTATTTGAACGTATCTGGGGGTAATTCGTTTGCAATGTGTCAGTAGCAGCCGATTTCAGCATTCGTAGGCAAATTACGTTGAGTCCACAAAAGATCACAAACCGTAGTTAGGAAAGATTGTCTGGAGATTTTCTCCCTTTAAGAAGCATTTAACAATCAATATTCAACATAGAAACCCATCGCATGTCGAATCCATGCAACGAACAGTAAACGTGACATGTTTGAAGGACATCCATTATTTTTGAAGCGCAGCCGTTTTGCGAATAAATTGTACAAACTGCAAAGCACGATCCTCACGCGATTACGAAAGCTCTTTACTCTATAATACTTTGTTTCAGGAATTAGGAAGCCATAAACTCTGCTCAAAGCTTCCGAGTTCACGAGCTTGGCAATGAAAGTTGATACCAGAAAAAAATTTGCCATTCGTGAATAGCACGGCGTTCACCTCAGATAAAGTGTAGCCCCAAAATATCTTATCAAAACGATAAACATATAAGCTCGCGACGACATTTCGATAGGAACGACTCTGTAAAGATGCAAGGTTCACAGTGATCTGAAATCGCGACAGGCTACGCTGTGAATCACACTGTCTAGTAATACCACAAAACGACAGGGAAACTAACAAATAAATTGTCTACTTACAACATGGTTGTTTCCAGTGGAATCCCCACAGGTATGGAGCGCAGTTTAATGTTTCTACAAGTTACTCTGTTTCCACTACAAACGCATCCTTTGGGAAGTGATGGACATCGCTGTCTGTTTGTGTCCTCTCCTAGCGTTCCTCCGCATAGAGCTAAGATCAATATTATCACCATATGAAAGGACGCCATCTTTGACATTCACAACGATTTCAGAGGGACATACGAGTCGCTACAACATGCGTGATAATTTCAGCACAACAAGGAACGGCGCGGAACGAAGCGGTTCCACTACAGCGACCGTATAGACGCCTGTAGCCAAGTTTGGTCTCGGTATACAAGTATGTGTATACACATTCACGCGAGGTTTTCATAAAGCCTCAAAGAGGAAACCATCTATAACTTAGGGTCGATTGAAATTGAATGCCACTTTCACGACACGAAACTGACCACCCACAAGGTAAAGTGACACAATAACTCGCCACTTGATTGGTTCGCTGTCGGCCAAATGACAGGGTTTTCGAGCCGCGGGGTACAACCAAAATAAATTTGTTGTAGTCGTTCCGATTGATGCATGTGCCTCATATTACAGTCTTCCCGAGGTGTGATTGACAGTTTTATAATTGATCTGAAATGAGACGAACAGAAGCGAACCAATTGCACATCAAGATGCTAATTTCATTTTCCTGAGCAAACAGCTGTGAACAAACAAGCAACCTAGGCGAAGGATACAAGGTTAAAAATGTTGATGGCGCTATATACACGGGTTAGATTGCTCAAGATTAAGGATTAATAGAAATCAGTTTACCACTGAACCTAACACACCCTTTTTCGCGCAACTTTTATGGTTGGCTGATGGCAATACCACAGTGATATTTTATAGAGAATTTCAAATGTAGTTATACACCCATTTATCAAGAAAACAAGCTGCGCAGCCGCTGGCCGCTGAGCTATGCTATGCTAGTTGGGCCGAAATTCTAGGAGTAAGAAAACTCATTCACTGAGTGAGGACGCGCCAACAAGCTGCGAATTTTTGATTGTATAGGAGGATAGTGTAAACATACGTTGTACAGAGATCTTGTAACGGTTCAATTGTCTCGTACGGCGATTGTTATCAGCACGGAGCCGTTGCTTCCCCCGAAAGGAACCACAGATCCGGTTGAAGAAAACAGAATAGTTTTTAAACTTTCTCCATTTCCTACAGTGTAACTAAGTATTAAATTGCGTCAACGTGAAAGCACTTCTTTTTTTATGAATTATGAAATAGAAACTAGTAGAGACCGCGAGGAGTAGTATTGGTAGCAGGCTCAGTTGGTGCCGATTGGCGCTTCAGCAGGTCTCATCCAAAAATGAAATGAAACGCTACCCAGAGTTGTATGAATTGCCAGAAATTTCACTTGAACCCCAAACAATTCATGTTTATGCTGAATCGTAGGCTGAAAGAGCTGGCCAAAATGAGAACTGATCTGGCATCTATATCATGTCCCGCCATTGTCTCTGTGATTTGGAAGCCAG
Source organism: Ricordea florida (assembly GCA_949710005.1). Taxonomy (NCBI): domain Eukaryota; kingdom Metazoa; phylum Cnidaria; class Anthozoa; order Corallimorpharia; family Ricordeidae; genus Ricordea; species Ricordea florida. Next base: position 26,663,402 of record OX453285.1, read on the forward strand.
TGGATGGGAAAATAGCTTTTAGGGATGCCCAGTTTCTAGTGTGCAAAAACGAGCCATCAGTAGTGTCGGTGCCAGGGGTGTAACATGCGTTGATCAGAAGAAATTAGCTAATCATTACTACTAGACAGAGAGTCTGCAAAACGGTACTTGAAATTACGAATTGCTCTAATTTCAACACAATAAATCCAACATTCGAAAGATGAGCGTTTTAGATACTTCAGCAAGAGTAATTGAGTAAATTTGACAGCAGATTGAAATCAACGCAAAAGAAAACAGCGAGTCGGTTTATTGAACCCAGTTCACATTAACTCGGCGAAGGTCACGATGTACACGTTAATGTATTGATTCGGATTTGCACGCCAATAAAAATCCCTTATCTACAAACTTGGTTGACCTGCTCTTCAGTTCCGAGATCTTAAGTTGGATACAGTCCCGGATACAGTAGTTGTAAGCATTTGTGATCGACACACGTCCGGGAACCAGTTCTAAGCACACACCCGGCACTGAAGTGAACCTCTTTCACTGTTATTCACACACGAACTAGTTTCTGTCTCATCATAGATCTACTTATGTCAACTTAGTTTTTAGTAATATTAGGAAAAACACTTCTATAATAATTGTGATTGCACTGGTCATAAAATTGTATCCAAATTTTGACTTTGAAGTGCGGTTTTCTTTTTAATGTTCCCCGGCACAATGATTTTTCGCTGTATTTACTCTTGTCTCCTTGTGACAGGTATAAATAATTTTGTTAACTATATTCGGTCAGATCAAGTGATTTTTCCGCGGGTGTGTTTTTCGGGTTAATCCCACAGCTTACCAATACGACACTCTCTTGACAGTTCACAAAACCGCTTTTGGGTTGTCTGGGGGATCTCAAGAAACTCTTTACATTCTGAAGTGGGTTGTATTGGCTTTTGAGAGAAATACTGACCAGATGTAGCAAGCTTTCAACCCAGTCACTAGCCTACGTGCAATTCTGTATTCTGCAAATATCAACAGCCGCGAGTAAACTTCTGACGTTTGTTTGCTCTGGAAAGACTTCGTAACTGATTAACTAAGTTAAAACGGAGGAAAAAACCCGTTGTCTTTGTTACTTCTCAAGGTCTCTTCTCTTTTTTTTGGTTGACCTTTGTTCATGATGAAATAAAAATTTTTTCGTCAACGAAAGACAGTTGAAAGAAGCTGGAAAATTCTGTTTCGTCTGGGGCGTTTTTCCTTGGTAAAATTCCACAATTCTCGCCTTCCTTGTTGATAGAATGCTATCAAAAAAGCAGTGGGATATTTGCCTTTTAAGGACGATAGTTTTCAAATTGTCTGTGGTAGTGATTCAGCAATAAGTAAAAATTCACGGCTTGGAGCTCGCTGAGTTGAATGACTGTGTTCTGTACACGTTTATCGACGCTGAAATTTTGCCAGTCATCGCTCCAAGCCAAATATATGACAAACCAAGTTTTCTCTTTGAAATTCAACCAGCGGAAAGTCGATGGCGGTTACTCTGTTTTGCTATTTATTTGTTTCGTTCTGCGCGGCATCGTTTTATATTGACCTTTCCAGTTTTATTGTTCGCGGCCCTTTGGCCTAGTAGAATGGTGGGAATGTACTTCCAATCAAGCATCATGCTGAGAACGGCTCGAACGCAGTTCCGGAACGGAACAAAGAGGTTGGGAGGAAATCGTTTGACGTCCATTCGAAGTAAAAGGATAGAATATCAATACACTTGTGTCTGGTTCACTTTGCTTTAGGTAATTAGGTGGGTGGAGGTTTCAATGCTTACAATACTCGGCTTAATAGGAGGCGGTTTGACAGGGTAGCCATTAATATTCAAGAAAAGGAAACCTCACGGTAGGTTGACAGCTTGGACAATGACTCATCATAGCCGCTCTGCTCATTATTTTAAAAGATCTTATATAGTGCTTAAAGGCAATTTTAGAACAGTTTCTTACCCGTTTCATTTTCGATTTTCTAAATATTGGAAAAACCGCACCATACTTCAAAGTATACTTTTCAACAGGTTTTATTTGAATGGTTCTACTTAAAGGTTTTTGTCTATTTGATAAGAGTTTTAACCACACGCTTTAATAGAGAATCCGCATTGTTCTTGCGACTGGCGTTGTTCTAAAGGGAAACAAAGAGGACTATAGTACAGCGCCGTTTAGAAGCTGTCTAAAAATTGTTCATATTGCATGGTTTGATCCACACCGTGCAGTAAAACAAACAGTGCCATAGAAATATACTGTTCAGTGGCTGTACTCCAAAGAGTGGTCACACTGCGTGGTTTGACCCTCAGATGAAAAAGTTAGAACCACGCTGTAGTCACTTTATAGTAAAACAAACAGTGCCACAATACAGTACTGTTCAGTAGCATTTCAAAGAATGGTGACACTGCAAGGTTTGATCCACAGATGAAAAGGACAGAACCACGCTGTATAGTAAAACAAACAGTACCACAGTACTGTACTGTTCAGTAGCATTTCAAAGAATGGTCACACTGCATGGTTTGATCTACAGATGAAAACGTTAGAACCACACTGTATAATAAAACAAACAGTACGACAGTAACAAAGAATGGTCACACTGCATGGTTTGATCCACAGATGAAAAAGTGAGAAGCACACTGAACTATGTAGAATCAAACAGTACCACAGTGCAGTAAGAACCACACTGCATAATGAAACAAACATTTTCTCAGCCGTACAATGCTGTTCTTTAGCTATCCGTAGAACACTGCATGGTTAGATCCACAGATGATTTATCTTTAACTTGCTGTTTGGCTTTAAACATTCCCCCGGAAAAATTGTTCAACCTTTTTACTAAATTAGTTGATTTTCTATATTTAGGGTTAAAAATAGGAACCTCAGTGGTGTTTCTCATGACTATTGTGAGGTATTGTTATATTGGCGCGTCGTACAACTCTATACTGAGGACATTACAAAGGGTATGTGTGAAATAAATCATATGATTTTGCTGCGGTTAGAAGCGCAGTAGAAGATGTGACCTAGGCGATATATCACAATATTTGGCCATCGCGATTTCGTTTGGAAAAACAAATAGGTTGGAACGGGATTCGGAGCCGCATCGCAGTCGCAAATACCGGTGCGACGCTCCACCAATTGAGCTATACCAGCCGTCTACGCTGTGAGCTGATCAGTAGTGGGTCAAACACGACTGAGCAGATGAAATGGGCAGAGACGCCCTCTTTGTTCCTAACCATGGACAGTAATTAGTAATGGTAATAGGACTGAGTGGAGTCCAATTCGGTCTGTAATCATGCGAGTGATAAACAAAATCGGACGACCGCGTAGCGGGAGTGCGATTTGTTTAATCACGAGAATGATTACAGACCGAATTGGACGACACGAAGTCTTATTACCAATTAATCATAACTTTAATAAAATGTGTGATATATTAACTTTTTTTTTTAAATCAAAACACACGAAATTCCAAAATTTGTTTTTGCTAGCAGTGAAAAAAAAAGCCATTTAAGCGCGCGCGTGATGGCGCGTACTATCCAATTACTCAGGCATGACGCGTACTGTCCTATTTAACTGTCCTATTAAGGCTGAAATCAGGGCAGTTGATAGACAATCAGATTTGAGAATTTTTGTTATAGTTATGATTAAAGGCTAGATATCGGCCTAAAAACGCTTTTGAGAAAGTCACTGTTCTTGTGACTGATCATGAATCTTAGTCTTCATGATTTTAATTCTTTCTCAAAAGATCTTGGCTGGAGTCTGTCTCGCGTTTCTTATGGTCCAAATAATCACTGGGCCGACAGATAGGATTTTATACTGTGTGGTTTTAACTTTTTCTTTTGTGAATCAAACCATGCAGTGTGACCATTCTTTGTAAAGCTACTGAACAGTACTGTAATGTGGTACTGTTTGTTTTACTATACAGTGTGGTTTCAACTTTTTGGTCTGTGGACCACACCATGCAGTGTGACCATTCTTTAGAAAGCTACTGAACAGTACTGTACTATGGTACTTTTTGTTTTACTATACAGTGTGCTCTAACGTTTTTACGTATTGAGCAAAGTGAACACAGTGTGTGAATGTGGTCTAGTGTTGGCTCTGTATAGGAGTAGCAGGCTATTATTCAACCCTGAAACCTTTCCTAGTTAATCCGCTCTACTAGTCGCGTCATTGAACTTGTAGTTTCATATATGTTCCTTTCCGCCACAACTGCTGTCTTAATTCCTGAGTCACCCACCACAAAGCTTCAACTTGCCCGTCTGCTCATATCTGCCAAATTAAATTCTGGTCAGTTCGTTGCGCCTATATCTTTATTTCCGATATTGGCAATTGTTTAATATACATTGAATAAAATGATTGCCGTTGTAACTAACGGGAGAGTAGTTGCAATCATAGAATCAAACCCTGCGCATAGAGCCCCCGCGGGGCCGGATTAACTTGACTTTCGTTATCAAGGAGACTAACCAGAAATCCCTTTAAGGTTTCTCATTAAGTGCGTCGAGACTGTTCAATGGGCAGATGAAAAAGGTAAAACCACATTTTATAGTAAAACAAACAATTCCACAGTACAGTACTGTTCAGTAGCTTTGCAAAGAATGGTCACACTGCATGGTTTGATCCACAGATGAAAAAGATAGAACCACACTGTATAGTAAAACAAACAGTACCACAGTACAGTACTGTTCAGTAGCTTTACAAAGAATGGTCACACTGCATGGTTTGATCCACAGATGAAAAAGATAGAACCACACTGTATAGTAAAACAAACAGTACCACAGTACAGTACTGTTCAGTAGCTTTACAAAGAATGGTCACACCACATGGTTCAGTTGATTCACAGATGAAAACGTTAGAACCACATTGTATAGTAAAACAAACAGCACCACAGTATTGTACAATTCCGTGACTTTCCAAGAAATGATCACACTGCTTCAGTTAAATGATCCACAGGTGAAGATTCTTGCGTGGGAAAATTTTCCTGGAGTTGTCAAAACTGGATACAACGAATCTGGAAACTGGAGACGAGATAAGATTGGACTGAGCACGTGCGGTATTTAAACCGAACTTTCAGTTCTGTACTGAGTTTGGGTGGACGATGGAGTCGGTGGAAACATTTAAGGAAAAAAGGGATAGTAGTTAAAGAAATGCATGCAAATGTTGTTGCACTATTTACGATGTGTACTGACAGATGGTGCCACAACAGATAAAATCATGATAGCACTGGTTCATGAATTTTAATTATTCCTTATTGTCAAAGGTGCATCCTGTGTAGTCTGCATGCAATACAGAAAAGAAAGTTTATTGTGGTCGTTGTAGTACTAAACGCTAGCTACGCAAGTTTATGTTTTCTTGGTGAATTTTCTGTTTGCGTGGGTGTCACTGATTGACCTGAAGCAACAGATGGTTTTAGTGTGTCGCGTGCGTCTTTGATTAAGCCTCATTTAATTGGTTTGAAGTTTTTAAACAAAAGGACATGAGAATCACCCATTTGCTTATCACGTAAAATTACTTGCGGTTTCGACGTCTGCAAAGCTATGCTTAACGACACAGCAACGGGTAAATATTTGCGGTAGCATGTATATTGGAGTGCGCCGAAATGACAGCGTCGTGTTGTCGACGTTCATTTGACATCCTCAACACTAAGTACCCAGAAGTACTAGCAGTAACGGCGAAAATTTTATGAAATAAAGTAGGGAGACAGATAGCAACTTATACAGTGTGGTTGTAAATTTTTCGTTTGTGGATCAAACCATGCAGGATCATTCTTTGTAAAGCTACTGAACAGTACTGTACTGTTGTACTGTTTGTTTTACTCAGTCATACAGTCTGGTTGCAACTTTTCGTTTGTGGATCAAACCTTGCTGTGTGACCATTATATGGAAAACCTATTGAACAGAACTCTGTTATAGAACTATGTGGTTTACCAGGCCCCTCAGTCGTGGGCTTTAGTAAAAGGAGAATACTATGTTTTTTTTTTTCACATTAATGGTTAAACTTTGTGAGGGTATTATCATCGTTTTCTTTCAAACTGTTGGGATTTTTTAAGACTGTTAATGGGAATTTGTCTTAATCGGAATCCCTTTGAGTCAAAACTAGACTCTTTTCGACGCTTGTCTTTACTCAATGGCACCTGATTTATATTTACATTCTGTCTAGTCTAGATGGAACTTTTAATAACTCTATCTAGTCGCGCCTGGCTTAATCTGTCAGTGTGTTTTTTGTTGGTGATAGTCATATCATTTACAGTTGGTGGTAAACATTGGTTGATTGCCCTTCGTGAGCTATTGCACATGTAAAATTGCAGCAAACAGGGTTTGTGTCAGGTATCCTGGCCTTCTAGCTTAATTAATTTAACATATAGAGAATCCAGCAGTTAAACAAATAACTGCTTTACTCTTTTATTCCCAGGAATGATCGTGATCAATTTGTAAATTCTCTTAAACATATCAGTGTATTGTTAAACAAACAAACAAGGGAAGGCGATAGAACTGTCAAACTGAAAATATTGAATCTATCATAGCTGAGGATCAAATGTTATTAAAAACCTTTGAAAGAAATACCTTCACGTTTTGTTAAGAATAACTAAAACACATATTTTTATACCTGTGTACATTTTACCCAGACCTTTAGTCGTGTACCCGATTGTAAACCACTTTATTGTGATGTTGGTATCCTCATTAAAGATTACTACTACGACGACGACGACGACTGCCACTGCTGCTGCTACTGCTACTGATACTGCTACTGCTACTGATACTGCTACTGCTACTGCTACTGCTACTGATACTGATACTGCTACTGATACTGATACTGCTACTGCTACTGCTACTGATACTGCTACTGCTACTGATACTGCTACTGCTACTGCTACTGATACTGATACTGCTACTGCTACTGATACTGATACTGCTACTGCCACTGCTACTGCCACTGCTACTCTACTGTTATTACCACTGCTACTGCTACTGCTACTGCCACCGCTGCTGCTACTGCTACTGCCACTGATACTGCTACTGCTACTGATACTGCTACTGATACTGATACTGCTACTGATACTGCTACTGATACTGCCACTGATACTGCTACTGCCACTGCTACTGCTACTGTTATTACCACTGCTACTGCTACTGCTACTGCCACCGCTGCTGCTACTGCTACTGCCACTGATACTGCTACTGCTACTGATACTGCTACTGCTGCTGATACTGCTACTGATACTGCTACTTCCACTGCTACTGATACTGCTACTGCCACTGCTACTGCTACTGTTATTACCACTGCTACTGCTACTGCTACTGCTATTACCACTGCCCCTGCTACTGCTACTGCTATTACCACTGCCACTGCTACTGCTATTACCACTGCCACTGCTACTGCCACTTCTACTGCTACTGCTACTACAACTACCACTACTACTGCCACTGGTACTGCTTCTGCTACTGATACTGCTACTGCTACTGCTACTGCTACTGATACTGCTACTGATACTGCTACTGCCACTGCTACTGCTACTGCTACTGCCACTGATACTGCTGCTGGTACTGCTACTGCTACTGCTGCTGCTACTGATACTGATACTGCTACTGCCACTGCTACTGATACTACTACTGCCACTGCCACTGCTACTGCTACTGCCACTGATACTGCTACTGATACTGCTACTGATACTGCCACTGATACTGCTACTGCTACTGCTACTGGTACTGCTACTGGTACTGGTACTGCTACTGCTATTACCACTGCCACTGATACTGCTACTGCTTCTGCCACTGCTACTGCTATTACCACTGCCACTGCTACTACCACTGCCACTGCCACTTCTACTGCTACTGCTACTACAACTACCACTACTACTGCCACTGCTACTGCTACTGCTACTGATACTGATACTGCTACCACCACTACCTCTACCTTAATTAGTAGGGGCATCCCTAGTATGGTGCATTAGCGCATTTGCTTGTCTCCGTCTCCACAATTTTTCTTTGTTGTAGTTTGTAATTTAGTGGAGTGAATCGGTAATAAAGAATAAAGAATCTACCGACAAATTCTCCAAATTAACATTTAAGAAAGAGAACTTTTCTTGCTCAGAGGTTAGGAGTCAGGACAACTCATTGGGGAATTTATTCAGTTGTTTTTTTTTTTTATTTTTTGTGGGTACGAGTCAGAAGGCTATACAGACATACTGATATACAACGTACAAACATACATAGATATACATACATACATACAGACATACAAACATACATACAGACATACAAACATACATACAGACATACATAGATACATACATACAAACATACATAAATACATACATACAAACAGACCTACTGGTAGCCACTATGTCATCGAGATGTAAGGTAAGAATGAAAACTTGACACGCGAGGAATGATGGGATTTCAAGTGTTGAGACTAGTTTATTATGCACCCACACCAGACCCAATCACCTCAGAGACCAAATTTAAATCTTAACTACAATGACTTTTCAAATCAATGTTAGAAATTAAAAAACGTGGTGCATTATGACTTAACAAAACTTACTATAAAATGACGTGCCCAGCGTTTAAAAATTACTAAACTGCGGCAGCCACGTGTAGTCGTAGACAAACTGTTTTTTTGTTTTGTCTTTTGCGTTTTGGAATAATTTTCACGATGGATGTGAAAAGATTGTAAATTAGATTTTCAAGAGTAAAGACTGCAAGCATTTAAACAGGGGTACAGTAGAGTTACAGAATCACGGAACAACAAACTAAAGAAAAAATACAGCATTTATACAAGGTGGGGTAGGATACAGGTGAGCCACAGAGGGCCTAATGACACGGACAGTGCTTCCTTGGTTGAGTTAAAAACAACATTCACCTTGCTCACTGAGCTTGTTCGTATAACGATATTTAATCATACTGCAACTATGATTATTTCGCGATTCGACACGTAACAAAGCGACTTTCTATCGAGACAACTGAAGGCCGTTACTAATTATTGACGATGATTGTACTATCAACAAAATGAGCTGGAACAGTATCTATTAGATACGCTAGTATATTAGTCATATTTTTTACAGTTGTTATATTTTTCTCCCACATCTTAAAGAGTAACAAAAAGACACTATACTGTGTTTAGATTCGAGCGCACGTGAGAGCATCGGAAATCAAACGGTTGATCGAGATCAGTGCGATCAATATCGATTCCTGTTGCCTTGGTTTCTCTCGATTGTTTTCTTTTCCTGTAGCGTGCTTCACGCGCCCCAAATATTGCGCCAGTTTATTGATAGAACGCTGATGTTCGATTTACAACATTACAGCAAAACACAATACAGAAAAACAGAGCCCAAGGCAATTTCCCACAAAATAATAAAATACCGGCCACTAGGGCAATACATGAATACGTCAGAAGCAAAGCAGCTACTTATGTCCGGTTTGGACCCACACGATGGTTATGACGTTGGTATGGGATGAATACGATAAAATAGTCTTAAAAACTGCAATAAGGAAGCAAAATATATCAATTGAAATTGAACCAAGAAAGCCGGAGTGAAGTGAAGGGATATGTTATCTTGACCCAGAAAATCACGTTTGAGTATGAGAATTTAAGAACCTCGCTTTTTGTCATTTTTTGGATTGTCCTTCAGAAGAGAAGCAAGAAACAATTAAAACAAAGTTTGATCTTCGAAGTTGGAAGATTTAATTTTAGCAGGACTTTCTGTTCACGACCCTAATATATCATGGGTGCACCTATCTATGTTCACTTTCATACCATTCGATCTGACGAGGGACTAACGATTGAAACATAAGCACCCCTTACTTCAGCAATAAACCGCAGTTTCTATGGGTTTACCGCCGTAATAAACCACGCGGGATGTTGGGAGAACACGAAAAGAGCTCAGTAAATCACAGGCTGCAGGCCAGTGATTCACAAGCCCTTCGAGAGTACTCTAGACGCCGGTTGATAGAGAAACTGCAGTTTATTGCTTTTATAAGCGAACTCTAAATAAAAACAGAAACTCTCTCTTTTCTAAGGGTTTACCAGAACAATAACCCATAGGTTTTTGACCAATCAGCGCGCGCGTATTATCCGAGTTATTTTATAAAGTGATACAATTTACATGTCAACTGCTTTGATAAAGAAAGTTTTTGTGCTTTCATTTTTCCCAACGATACACCACCATTTTCTTTAAAAACTCACTCCTTTATACCTGCATTGAGCCCGAGTGGGGATTGGAGTTTTTTTCTCCATGGCTTGATAGTAAGCGAGTTAGTATATTGTGTTACTGTTATAATCTGTGCCCCGCACCAAAAACAAAAATCTGGAGTCATTATAATTTATAGTATAGATTGGACCCTGCGCGCGCTATGATTGGTCAGAAACTCATGTTTTATCAGAGTTTATAACATAGGTAGGACCCTGTGCGCGCTCTGATTGGTCAAAATCCAATGTTTTATCAGAGTATAAAAACAGCGTGTTTTATTGTTTTTTTTGTTGTTGTTGTTTTTTTTTGCCACATTACCTATAATCGACATTTTTCTTAGAGATCGCGAAAAACATTTTCTTTGATGAAATTCACGATGTAGTTCTCTCTCGAAGTAGCAGACAGTTTTCACCACCACATTGCAGAGATGCCAACTACTATTCAGTATTGGAAGAAGAGCTGAACGATTGTCTTTCCTGGGTCACAATGCAAAGCTCCACAGTCATCATCACACTGTCATCATGGGTGACCTAAATCTAGACAAGCTAAAAGTAAACGAAAGAGACGCAAAGCTGCTAAAAGACCTAGAGGAAGTTTGTGAATTAACATGCTTAATCACAGAGCCAACACGGATTACAGCCTCTTCGCAGACTCTTTAAGAAGTTATTTTAACAAACCAACCAGATCTCTTCAAAACTGCTGGAGTCATTAACATCGGCTTGAGTGATCACTGCATGGTATATGGCTTCCTCAAGGAGCTGTTAAACAACATGCAGCTGCCGTCATAAATTGCTGAAGTATCAAGAATCTAGACATAAATGAATTTACAAGGGATTTAAAAGGTGCAGTATGGATCAAACAACACTCAACTAGTGTTGATGAGCAGTATGATAACTGGTACACTGAATTGATGAGAATCGTCGATAAACAGCTACCTCTGAAGAGAAGAAAAGTCCGAAAAAGAGCTGTCCCTTACATGACAAGTGAATGGAGGCCGCTGTACAACTCATATAATACTTTATGCAAAAATGAATCTTTTGTGTCATTTAACAAGTAAAGATGCTTAAGCCGTGTATTACACTGTGATAAAACACTCCAGGCATTTGAGAACACTCGAGAAATATAGCAAACACTCGCCAGCGGCTCGTGTTCTCAAATGCCCGTCGTGTTTTATCACAGTGTAATACACGGCTTAAGCATCTTTATTTGTCAAATGAAACAAAAGATTCATGTTTGCATAAAGTATTCTATGAGTTGTACAGCGGCCTGCATAATAAAAAGACCTGTCGATCACAGAAGCAGTCAAAATCACTTCCGTAAACCAGTACACACTCGTCCATGATCTGATCGCCTACTCAGTCCCCAGGTTCCTAACGTCTCATCACTCTCAATACAATACAATGCTTTATTTCTACACATGACACCAAGTGCTTGTTAAAACGTGTACGTGTGCATGACATATGAAACCAGAGGTAGTGATAGACCACCACACCGGGAACTACGTCCCCTACTCTTTTTGAACAGTTTGTGGGTTCTTTAACGTCCCACAGATTATAAGGAACAGGTATGGTGAGACGGGACCTACATTTCATCGTCCTTATCCGAGAAGACTAGAAAGTCTAACCGTTTGCGAATGTTACTATAAAGGCAGCACTTTCTCCTCAAATATATTTAAAGATCCTGAATGTTGGTTCGGCTGGGGTTTGAACCCGCTACCTCCCGCACGGTAGTCCAATGCTCTACCAACTGAGCTAACTATCCTATTGTCAAAGGTACTTTCTCTTACTGTGCCCCGAAATTCTGGACACTCCACCTCATTTTCTAAAACAGTCTTATGGCAACTGGAGCCATCTTTTAAAAATCAACTAAAAACTTTTATTTTTAGGAACAATTTTTCTGAACCTTAGGTAGATATCTCAGTCATATAATTAACTTATCTATCATATCTTAAACCTAGTAATAATACGTTTCTTTTTTATTTTTAAGCGCGTCGAGACTCAGTCCTAAACGTGCAAACAAAAACCTTTTTATTATTAATATTAATATTATTATTATTATTGTTGTTATTATTATTATAATTATTATTATTATTATCGTTTGCAATTTCTTCTCACTGTACTAATGCACTGCAAAGCAACCTGAATATGAAAAATCAACTCAAGGTACTGAGTAGATGGAACGTTAACCTCTCCAAACTTTCACAGCAAATGTAAATCGGAGAATTGCACTTTACGTAAGGAAAAAAAAAAACAGTTAGAATAGAAAGAGCTAACGTGTTGTTTTCCGCGTATTTGGTAAATTACCCAAACCTGTATGATTAGTTGGTATGATATCCTTAGGTGATATATTTGAATAATTAATTACTATGTTGCGGGGCGACGAACACCCCTTTCCTCGCCGTCTCATTTCGTTCAGTGGTAGCGCATCCAAACTAGAAATCGGAAGGTCGCCGGTCTGACTCCTGTTGCGAGAACTTGGATTTGCTTTATCCGAGTTTGCTTCTGACAGAGCCGCAAAATTCATCTTTCACAAATTTTCCGTGCTCAAAATATATGCCATCCTCATTATTTCACATGCCCCACTGTCGTTTTAAATTGCTTGGAAACACCTCTACCACTCCCATAACTTATTAACCGGTCCTTTTCTACATATCTTTTACGGTGTTATTCTTTCACAACCCACAGCCTGCCTGGTATTTTTCCCAATATCATCACTGTTGGCGCCCCTTGTTATTGTCTATAATTGACTGAAATCAGAAGCGTTCATCTTTCTTGCTGGTACGATTACTGAGTAATGCTCGCCAAAAATCACAAGAATACAGAAAGAGGTAAGAAGACATTAATCTCTTCACCCTCTGAAAACTTGACCAGTTATACAATTCACTCAGCCCCTCCTAACGTACTCTTGCCAGTTGACCAGGAGGCGCAGTAATAAGTAACAATTATTCCACGAAACTGAGTCTTATAATAGCCAATGAGGCGCTTAGTGCCCGTTTGGTTATAGTAATGTACGATGTTATTACATCCTTAAACCCTCGATTATGAGACATTGACAAGAAATGAGTTTGTTGTTGTTTTGTAAACAGAACCATGTTCGAGCCGACATGTTTTTGTCGAGCCGATGTTTAAGCAAGATTCAAACGTGAGTCCGGCTTGTTGACATCTCTTTAATATACTTGTCAAATTTCTTCGAACCAGTCTAAATTCAAAGCGGAAAAAGTGGCCAGCAGTAAAAAAAAACTCAGTTTACAGGCACCACGGAAATTTCAAGATGGCAGCTGTTTGTAAGAGTTTCACCTTAGTTTGTGATAAAAACAATTGAAATATCGTATCAATTTCGCTAATAATTCGCTCACTTACTATTGATTAATTTCATGCCATCTTTATTTGCTTTGGTTTTATTTTTTGGTATATTCTTTTCAAGCAAGACTGCCATGTTGACC
>OX453285.1:26682001-26689501 GCA_949710005.1 Ricordea florida
CTGTTTGTCTTGGTATATTTCATTGACTGGGTAACACTCTCGGGGGTGTTATTCTTGTACTCGTTATTACTGATATTCGCGCTGTGTTCCTCAATTGCTGGGGAGCTGCGTCGACAGACCGCTTTGGTGTCCGATCAGCGCATTTCAGTTGTGAATGAGTTGGTTTCAGGAATTCGAGCGGTGAAGGCGCAAGCAAGGGAGAATGACTACCGACAGATGGTAAAAGATTTGAGAAGGTAATAATGAATAAATTCCTCCCTTTACCTCTTCCACATTCAGAGCGACCAACATGTGACTTCTCATAACCCTTCCACTCACAAACTCTAAGTAACCGTTATCAACTTTCTTATTTCTTAGTTTGGAAAATTTAAGGCTAAATCAACTCTAAATTCCTCTAGTTAAAAAAATAAATTAGTAATAATAGTACTTACACGAGATGGCTCTTCGCCCACTAATACTAACTGCAACAGAACATAAACTTTGTTGAGACTCCCAACCGGTGGGAGGCAGAGCAGTTGTCTATTTACAAGAGTAGACGAGGATCTGAAACTTAGGATTACCATATTACATATCCAGGTAGTGGTCAGGACGGGAATTGAGCCCAGGACCATGACCAGAATCGATTACAAGTCCAGCGCCCCAACGACTCGGCCACGCCGCCTCCCCTCCCCTTTAGTTGATGAGTTGTTCAATTCTTCTCGTCTGTTTGCTTAACAGCTTATGCTACGTTCACACTTGGTGCTCGGGCCCCGGTGGGGGGACTCCCATATGGAATGGACGGGGATGCTCGTCGTCTCGCTTAGGGGTTCAAATTTCGGATTTTGGTCTCGCTCAGGGTGTTCTGGGCAAAATGTCATTATTTTTAACCGTCAAGGTCTCGTTAAGGGTTGCACGCGAAGTAAGAACAAAACAGAAAGAATTTTGATTCTTTATATTTGCTCAATTCATATAAACAAAGTTTTCCATACCATTAATATCCAAAGTCCACTGTAACAAAATGTCTTTGTCTATTGTTTTACGAGAGTGTTATACGAAACTTGACGAACTGAAACTCGTCGAGACTGGTCTCTTTTAGGGATCTGCCTAAGCTTCGGCCACGCCCAGATTGGTCTCTTTTAGGGGTTAAATTCAAAATTTCCGACGAGCATCCCCGTCCACTCCATATGGGAGTCCCCCCCCGGGGCTCGGGCACCGGCACAAAATGGTGCTGTGTTCAGACACTGGGAAAAACGTGTGCACACAAGGAATCAGTGCCCAGTTCAGTGCCAGAGTCTTGTACTCGGGCACGGGTACCGTGCCCGAATTGTGGCTGGGTACTTGAAAAAAGGTGTGTTTATATTAGTGCCCATCAAGAATCGTACTCGGCCTTAGCGATATTCTCAGGCGCAAGGAATGACGTCTTGAGCCCTGTTCAGACTAGGTGTCCGTGCCCGTCTCTCTGGAACTGGCACTAGTCTGAACGTAGCTTTTTGTTGGTGCCCGAACAAAACTTTGAGCACCGTGCCCGGGCACGTGCACTACCCCAAAGGGTAGTACTCTGGCACGGGCACTACCCCCAAGGGTAGTACTCAGGCACCGTTCCTGGGCACGGGAACTTGTCTGAACACGCTTTCGTCACTTCCCGTGCTTTTTCCCATGCTTACCTGGGATGCAGTCACGATAATGGCGGCCGGTGTCATGTGAACGAAAGAAAAAACATTGTGTTGTTAGATGCCTATAGCGAGAAAAGTGTGCAAGATTCTATTGAATGCCAGTACTCTGCGAACATTTTCGGGGTGTCTCACTTCGATGAAACGATGGAGTTTGTATCTCCTTTCAAAACATATTCATATTACATCGCTCAAAACTAGCTGCATGCATTTGATTACAGTAAACAACGACACATGAATTGCGCATGGCAGCCACTAAAAAGAGGTGTTGGGTACTAAGCCTTCTGCACGAATGTGAACGTATTCGTTCCAGGGAACTGGGGTGTCTGAAAAACGTCCATTTTAGTGCTCGATCACGGTGCCGCGGAACGGGCACCTAGTTTGAACGGGGTCTTAGTCACTCAGGGTTCAATTCTGTGCCAATTTTTCTTTTTGGCATACATTAATTCTTTGCCAAATTGCCTCAGACACACCACACCCCGAATGTTTGCCAACGATACCAGCTTAACAGCCTATGGGAAAAGTATTGAAGAAATCGAATTAGGGTTTAATGAAGACTTGGAAAAAATTAGATTGTGGCTACAAGCAAATAAGATTAGCCCCAATGTTGCGAAAAAAAACAAGAGTATATGCTAATCGGTTCACGTCTTGGCTATGTTGGAACCAAATGTATGAATTGGGAGTGATCCGATCAAAAGAGGAGGGGGAGGGGAGGGGGAGCGAGGGGGGAGGGAAGGGGGAACGAGGGGAGTTGAGGAATCGATGTGAACCTACTATTGAACGTCGCTTCGTGTCAGTTGTAAAATATAGAAACCATTTTTAACTGGACAGAAGCTAGCTGAACTAATGTACAGTACAGATTTCCATTTAAATGGGCGAGGTAACATTTAGGTTATTTTGAAAGGAAATAATAACAAGGTAATAATTTCAAAAAAACTAGCTATCGTAAAAAGTCTTTTAAAAAATGCTGCCTTAAATTGCGCTTAAAATGGTTTTAACATTGGCTAAGCTTAATTTCGGGTGGTAAATTGTTCTATGTATTAACAATTCTATAAAAAAAGGATCGCTGCCCTGCTTTAGTTTTAAATAATGGAATATTTAATTGTTGCGAACTTCTAGTCGCCCGCCCAGATATGTTACATCTAGAAATGAGTTTGTTACCCAGAGAGTCTGGGGCCATGCCTGTCATACATTTAAATGCCATAACTGCATCTCTAAAATATAAATTGGTTTTTACATCTTAGGCTCTTTAGGACTGGAGATACATGATCGTATTTTTTAGTATTGCTAACTATGCGGGCAGCGAAATTTTGAACACTGTGCAAACTTCCTAATGTTTGTATCAGTAGTATTAGACCGAACCGAGGAACAAAAATATAATTTGCTAAAAACTAAGGCATTTATAATTGTTACATTCGTAACTTAGATAGGACCCTAAACGATAGGCCAAGGCCAAATGAGAGAGAGAGAGAGAGAGAGAGAGAGATTTTTGGTTATATTTACGGAGGTCTGTTAATTTATAAAACATATAAAATTGCGATGCCTAATTTGCTTTTCTTTTGGGTAGCAGTGATTAAAACAGCATCGGACAGATGGGATGTTTAGTAACACTGCATGACTGTCTTCATCCATTCTGCGATCAAATATGCCATTCCAGAACTGGCTGACGTAAGCAACTTTTCAGCGTTAATAATGATCGCACAGACAAACTTGATTTTGGCTACTAACGAGTGAGTATGTGCTTCTTTTGCAGACTGGAAGTTTCAAAAATGCGTCAAAAAAGTATAGCAGTTTCTATCATTGATGGCTTTATTTTTACCGCAAACAGCACGGCCACTTTCTTGGCTGTCTCATCACTTATTCTTTCTGGGACTGCTGTGACGCCTGTAACCGCCTTCGTTCTGCTAGCATTTATGGAGAAGCTAAGGTGGGATGCTGCCATGGCACCCGGGAGAGGATTAAGGTTTTTGTATGAAGCCTTTGTTGCACTAAGACGCATAGAAGAATTCCTGTTATTGGAAAACTTACCTCAATTAGATAGCACATTGCCAAACGCCAGAGACGACACGGCATGTGCACAAAACTTTTCAGACGAAAAAATATCTTCCACTGAAGACCAGCCGAACAGCTTAACCAATCATGATGGATCATTATCCGTATGTGACTTGTCATGTAACCTTTCCCAAAATGGCAAAACGACACTTGAAGGTATAACATTTAATGTCCCAAAAGAAAGTCTGGCAGTTATCACAGGATCAGTAGGAAGTGGAAAATCTGCACTGCTGTCATCAATTGCGGGCCAAGTTAAACTGTTAAGCGGAACTGTCAAAAACTCTGAATCACTTGTTTATGTCTCTCAGGTTCCTTGGATATTTTCAGGAACTGTGAGAGAGAATATTCTCTTTGGAGAACACTTTAAGAATCAATGGTACGCACAGGTCATCCAAGCATGTTCCTTGGTCGAAGATCTGGATCGTTTTCCAGACAGAGACGAGACAGTTGTAGGAGAACGCGGAGTCGTTCTCAGTGGAGGGCAGAAGGCCCGCGTTAGCCTGGCACGAGCCGTTTACGCTAATGCAAAAGTCTACTTGTTGGATAATCCACTGAGCGCTGTCGACCTAAAAGTCGGTGAAGAGATATTTGAAAAATGCATATGCCAGCTTCTGGCCAATAAGACACGACTTCTGGTATCTTATTATAAGATTCACTTGGAGAAGGCGGATCAAATTATTGTTCTGGAAGATGGTGCCATAGTTGCTCGTGGGTCGTTCGCGTCGCTAGAAAGGTCTGACAAACTTTGGGCTATAATCTGTGACGAAACGAAGTCCATTCAGCCGAATCGGGAATCCACTGTGGACGAAAGCTACGTTTCTGCACATTCCATGCTAGAGAGAAAGTTAACTCATGGTGAACATAGAGGCCTTGAAATTCTCGATGAGGATCGTGTCGTTGGAACTGTGCCGTTTTCTCTTTATATGAGTTACTTCAGAGCTGCAATCAGTTCTGTCGCTATTGTTGCATTGATAATACTATGTTTCATCATCGAAGGTGAGTAAAAAGGGGTCAGTTTGTAGCAGGAGCCCATGGGATCCTGTTTGTAGAGAACCTGGTTCTGCGCAGGTGGAAAATGACACCCAAAAATGGGTTCATTAAACAAGCATATAGATGTTAATGAGCCCCTCCCAAAGGGGGTGTGAGGGGGTGTTACATGCTCCCATGTTACCTTAATCGTTTACATTTTCTTCCTTGTTTTCTATTAATTGATTGAATGAATACTGAGCTCTGTTCTTTTCATTTGAACGTATTTATTCTTAGTAATCATGGTCTCACCCAATGTGTGGTTAGCCATTTTGACAAGGAAGAATATCAAGGAACAGCAAAACTCAATCAACTTGGCTATTTATGCAAGTCTGTCTGTAGCTGCTATTCTCGTGACATTTGTGTTTGCCGCATTGTTGCTGTTCACCTGCCTCAGAGCCTCGGAGCGTGTCCATGACAATATGGTCGTTTCCATACTTCGAGCACCAGTTTCATTCTTTGACACAAATCCCGTTGGAAGAATCATGAATCGATTCTCCAGAGATATCGGAATCATGGATGAACAGTTACCTCTTGATGCGACATCGTGCGTTGAGTTTCTGACCCTTTCTTTGGGTGCAGTGTTAGTACCAGTTATCGTCAGTTTTTGGTTGCTGCCTGTAGTGGCAGTTCTGATGGTGGCTTTGTTTTTATTGGCTAAGTATTATCTAACCACATCCCGCCAGTTGAAGAGGTTGGAAGCGTCCTTCGATAGTCCTGTGCTTTCGCACTTCTCAGAGACTTTAGACGGGTTGGTAACCATTCGCACGAGAAGAATGGGAAAGGAGTTTATTGACAAGTTGTACAGGTATAACCCAACGTTTCATTTCAATCGTGCTAGTCACATTTCATTAAAACCTGCCCAGGTTGGCTTGGGTTTTTCTATAAACGGGCATTCTAGTCGGAATTTGTGCTTCATTATGTCAGTGAAGAGGGATGATGAAGAAATGGCGAACGTGCAGCGTGCATCCATCGAGTTATGGACGCACACGGGAGGCTGCCAAGCACGAAAGAAGCGTAAGAGATGCTCGAGCTTCTAACGTGTTTAGCAAACCTCCCAAGTGCGTCCATGGCTCGATAGTTGCACATCTGCTGTGTTTACCATTTCTTTTATAACATAAGACTTCACAACTTCACAATGTGACGTCAGCATGCAACCCATGGGAAAATGGATCGCGCTTATTAGCCAATCATAGCGTTCGCTTTCCAAAAGCTACGTTATGAAGCTATTTTGGCAACACTGTTGTAGTATGCAGAGTACTGTTTTCCCCTTTTTGAATTTTTATTTGAGGTCTTTTGGTCATCCCACTGTACGTAACGCCAAGAAAATAGTGAATCAGTATTAGACTAGTATATGGAGTGTATTCACAGTATCTTTCAGTATATGCTGAATAGTGCATTGGTCATTGCTGCCAATGAGCCCGGTTTTCTCGTAAATAATTTGTTGTGAATGGGTGCTGCAGCAGTGGTGTTGCCCTCCTCCATTTCAATAGAAAATGGAACGGAGATACTCTTTTGACCTCCGTAAAGATAGCTTGAAAAAAATTTTCCCCTTTGTCAATATTGGGGTTTTAGTAGGAATAGTCGAGCCTTGACACATTGTTCTACTTGTTGTTGTACATACCATCCAGCAACTTCAAGTTTGTCCCTTGGAAATGAGGGCATTTCTTGACAATAGATCAATAAAATTGCCATCAATAAAGACTTTATTAAACGTGGGTGACACTTGACAGTGAAGATTGATAAACTTATGGCTCTCGAATCCAAAACGAATTGGAATTTGGATGCGTTTACGGAGCCGAACGAAAGCCGAAGAGCCAGGAGAAAAACCCTTTGAACAAGGAGACTCGGAGCCGGCAACAGATGAGACGTGGGATTCGAAACGGGATCACAGAGGTGGTAGGCGAGTGCTCTCACCACTGCACCAACCTTGTCGCCCTAGATTGCCATACTATCGCTGTTCCAAAACTTCACATGTTAAGCTTGCAGAAATTGCAGTTTATGTAGATATTGCGATGCCTATGGAAAGAGTCAGTACCAGTGCCTCCTTGGACCTCAGGTTCTGAAGACATCTATTTTGACAGCCCACTGCATGTCTACCTCCAATAGGTTTTCCTTATGATTTACAGCGTTATTAGCAACAACTGGCGGACAGTGAATATATCTACCTTTTGTTTTCAGACTAGAAGATATCCATAATGAAGTGTATGTGATGAATATGACTGGCGCCAGATGGGTTGCTCAACGATTTGAACTAATAGGAGCAGTGTTTATAGCCACAGTGGGTCTCTTTGTGTTGGTGTTCACTATTGACTCAGGTAGATGGTGATTCGTAAAGGTAATCATACGGTTTCGAGTTCAATTTGGAATTAATTCGCACGAGTGAGTTTTTCAAAAAGCTGAAATTGCACGAGCCACTTTGGCGAGTGCAATTTCAGCTTTTTGAAAAACTCACAAGTGCAAATCAATTCCAAATTGAACGAGAATAACCCTATGATTACTTATTAATAATATAAACATGAAAAAATTCGCCTGGAGGAAGTGCCGGAAGATCTCATTGCGGACAGGAACTGAGCATTTGATGCGGATTTGACACTTTATTTACAGATTGGCTGATGAAGATCAGCTGATAACTCTACGAACTCAAAGCGGTTCATTTAAAAATAAAGAATATCATAATCCAGAATATTGATGTGTAATTTGCACTGGTGTTACACTTTTTGCACGGGTGTTACACTTTTTGCACTGGTGTTACACTTGAACTGCACTGCTC